>BJCN01320459.1:0-22227 GCA_018326445.1 Flaveria brownii
GTATAATACCGAAAAATTAAGTGAACCCATAGTTTTTGAAGGAGTGAACCCTTAAATATTATTAAATTCAGAACATTACTACTAATTTGACTTAGCTCACTGGCAATCCGCGCGTTAGCTTGTTCCGCCCATCCCTTAGGTCTGGAGTTCGACCCTTGCAATGTTCTTTTTTTAACACCTTTTTAATAAGTAAAATTACTACCCTTAATTATAAACATTTAACACATCCTTTTTTTTATCACTTAGATACAATTTTTAGATTATTTTAAATCCTTTATATATCAACTTGAACATTACAAAAGCTGAATGTTTGTTATAAGAATTATGAGACGTTTTTTTTAATGTTTTTGGTATCATGAATTCCTAAATCAATATTCAAAAATATCATGACTACTTACTTTTTAGTAAAAGAAATAAAAGAAAACACCAAAAAAAGTACAAAATTTGTATTGAATACCGGAAAAAATACCGATACCAGAACCGACCGATATATTTGATACGGTATTCAGTACCCACTTCTCCAATTCAGTATCGTTATTCTTAGTATCGGTTCTGTAACGATTTCATCCCTAATCTAACTCAAACACCATCAACATGTCTTGATTACATTGGTCACAGCCGCGAGCTTCTAGGATGTACAATTGACAATGTTTTTTGAAAAAAAAAGCTAAACCAGACTATTAATTGACATAAAACACTAGACATATTTATAAAGTTTTGGTGGTATGCTTTCTTAAATGGTCCATAGCTTCCTGCTAGGGTTGTACCACTTTTTTGTTTCATGAAAATAATTAATATGATTGGAATATGACATATGTTCTAAAGAAAAAGAAACAAAAAAAAATACAAAAATTTATAAAGAACATTTCAAAATTTGAAAATAAAAGACTTCAAAAAGTTGCAAGACAAAAATAATAATGAGAGTAAGATTATTGAGAGCTCCGTTCGGATTGATATAGGGTTGTACCACTATTGGAGCTGTAAAAGAGGACGAAAGTGACCACACGTAAAAAGACAATCTTGGATGCAGTCGTTAAGTAAACTACTCCCTCCTACATCGGTTCAAAACCCAAATCAATACAAAAGATTCTCCCTACAGCTAAAAGAATAATTGCTTTTCTACTCTCATGACAAGTTTTCATACTCTGAACCACCTTTTAGAAGTTGTTTTTAAGACTAGTATATGAACAAGTCATAGGTTAACTTACATCTACCCACAGAAAACTCTAATCAAGATGAACAGTCGAGCTACAGTTTGAATTTCAAAGGCTTAAATGCTTAACTAAGTAATGCCATATTATAATTATGATTTATTGATAAGTAATACCATATTATAAAAATAATAACTTTTATTTTATAAAACATATAATATTACATGATGAACATGTGTACTTTTATCTATTTATTACATTTATGATAAATATTACGTTATATATATATTTTCTTATACATGTACAACTTTTTATAAAAGTTAAAGGAGTTAATATAAAGTATCCTAGGCACGTACAAGTGTATATATATACATATATATAAATAAATATATGTATAAAAATTAAAAACTATATGAAGCGGAGTTCAAATTTAAAAGAAAAATTAAAAGTTGTACGTACATATAAGATATACAACCAGCATGAGCAACTTGTACATCACTGTTAATGTTACTTTCAAATGTTATTGTATATAATTAAAGAGCCGAGCATTCACTTGAAAAAAAAAATTAAAACTTTAAATATCCAAATTGATGTTCTTTTAAACTAGAGTTAATTTAAAAAAAAATAACTATTTTTCTTCTAAAATTTTAAAAACATCGAATTCAATCCAAAAATATAATCATTTGTTTCAATTTCAGTTTAAATTTTTTATTTTTTAAATTAAATTTTAAACAATTTATGAAACATTTGAATTGAATTGAAACAACTTAAAAAATATTTTCATTTTGAATTAAATTGATGTTTTCAAAGTAAAATGGTTATTTTTATCAAAAGTTAGGAGCAAATGAGAATTTAACACTTTAAACTAAGAGCCAAACTTGACCTCGAGAGTGCTGGGCCTCAATTCAAATAGTTTTCGCCCTTTTATCCTATTTTATATCAACTTTAAGTAAAACTAATAATGTTATTATAAAAGTCAGTAACTTTTTTTTAACTAGCACCGGTTTAAACCTGGTAAAAAGTGAATAAACAGGATTGCAGTCAACAGTGTCCTATAATAGCCTTAAGGCTAGGCAACCTAGAAAGGCATACTGTAAGACAAGACATGAGACATAATGAGAAGATGTTTCCGTATTAAATTCAAACATATCCATCTGGGAGATCCCAGCCGTTGATCATCATGTAATTTAATATTAGTGTTCAAAAATTAATGCACTCAAAAAGCATTGGGATACTTTTCAAATCGAAAATTCCTTATCATGTATTAATGAGTAGGTCGCGTCAATAGTAGTATTTAAATTTTTCAATACCGTCCACACATCTAAGATCAAGTTTTAAAGTTAGTAAACGGTTTTTAACCAGAGTTTTTAATGGTTCTCGAATGCTTAAAGGCTTGGGCATACTCATTAAAGGCTTAAATAGTGAAAACATAGTATAAAAACAAATTTTAAGCCTAGTTTGGTGTATTTTAGACCGTTTTATATTTGGAGGTGTTTGAATAAGTTTTTCAAAGAGCTTATTAACTTGTTAATTTTTCAAATAAGTTAATAAGTTAGTATGGATTAACTTATTTCTCTTACAATTATCATATTACCAAACACTATAAAATGACTTTTTAATTTTTTAAAAGTTAATAAGTCAATAAGTTGTTTTAATAAACAATCTCAAACACCCCCTTGATTTCAAGGTTGGGGTTAACGTTACCCACCTATTCAAATGACTTGGTCAGAAAATACGTTAAGATGCTTGAAAATAAGGTTTTTAAAGTGAGACGATTAAGTTGCATTGGGCCATGCTAACGTTAACAACATGTGCATTATGCCCTATTATCGATTGAGATACTATTACTTATTGCCCGATAATAATCATACTATTGTTTTGGCTGTTAATAATCCTAATTTATATTTTTATTATCAACAACAGTACTATTAGCATATTTATCATATACTCATACTCGATTTATACTTACTTAGTTTCGATTTAGCTTGTATGTTTTTTTTATTTCATTCGTAATCCTTGTTGAGAACGAAATCAAGTCGAAATCAAGTTGTTAAAAAAAATAAAAGTTCTGAATCTTACTGGACAAATCAGTAATATGGATTATTATCGATCAAAAAGTGATAGGTTGAGTTATTAAAATCGAATTTGTCAAAAAAAAAAGTATTAACTTAATCATTGATTACTCATTTACTAATGTGAACCAAATCTCCATTACCCATCTAATCCGTCATCTCTCCTACTTTTAACTTTACCAATCTATTCCCAATAAAATCACAACTATTTCAAACGAGTTAAAAAAGTTAAAAAGATCCGTACCAGAAATGGAGAGTAGGAGCCATGAAGGCTTACTGATGAACCTGCTTTTACTCCGTCGTGATGATTCCGACGACGACGAAGACGACATTCCGGCAACGGCAGCGTTACAGGCTGAGCTGGTCACAGGCAACATCACATCAGCCGGCCCTATAGCCTGCAAAATGTCGGAAACAATGGTTCCAAAATATTAACAGCCAGAGGTAAATACATCATTGTACATTTTGTACGATAACATGTATAATAATCGAGTTTAATCATACTTTCAAGCTATAATTCATCAAATAATTGCTAATTTCTGTCGGTATATGCATCAAATAGTCATCTTCAACAAGAGGAACAACGTTTAATGCACATCAGACCCCACCGTTGAAGATTTCAACATCAATCGAATATATAAATGCACAAACGCATATGGATTTGAGAAGAAGTATGGCAGATGAAGACGAAGAATTACTAGAATAAGATGTTATAAGCAACGACAAATAAACGGTATTGTGCTGAATAATGAGACGCAGATCTCGAGGCTTGCACCAGTTTAACTTAAATTAAATCACAGTTTCAACACAAAGATATAAATCACAAACTCAAACAGTAGAACACTCAAACACTCATCTCGCATCACTGTTAAACCCTAGAAATAACAAATTAGCAATTTCTCATCAATCAGATGTCCACAACACTTATTCAAGTCATTCAACATAACGAAACTATTACGTTAGCTCACATCGCTCCTAACACAATTGTTCTCAACTAATTATCGGAGAAATTTCCGATGAGTATGTTCGATGTAGCGTAAAACGTGCTTATTACGAACCGTAGAAGTTACAGTTAAAATTTCGAACGGAAAACAGGAACAATGACGGAGGTTGATTGATACCTTGTTTGAGAGTGATCGGAGGTCGCCGGAGTTGTGATCGGAGGAGATGAAGCTGCCGGAAAAGGTGTTAGACGGTGGTTCGACGGTGGTGAAGGAAGGTAGTGGGAGTTGGTGTGAACATGGTGGTGTTGTGTGTGTGATTTGATGAAACGAAAAGTGGTGTGGAGATAAGAGGGGGTTTTGTAGGCTTGAGTGCAAGTGATGCCAAAAATCCCGCAAACACTGGTTTGATTTTTCAAAAGTGGGGGTCTGCCACATATGATATTCTTTTTTTTATTTTTAGCTTTAGGGTCTTTAGATTTTGAATAAGAGGAAAAAAGTACTGATAATATGTAAAAGGGTTGAACTTTGGTTGTTTAAAATTTTTAAAATATATATCAGGGACGTGTCACGTTATCGGAAAATTGGATTTTAGAAAGGAAAAACTTGAAAAAACAAAAGTTATCATCTTATCCATTAACTATTTTCTTTTAAATTTTGGTTATGGTATCGCTGACTAGGAATACACACTTCAAATCGTATCGCCCAAGTGAACCCAATACGCTTACAAACAACAATTTACACAAAAAATCTTATACTATTAAATTATTATCTTTTACCTCTTAAAATACTTTAAATTAATAAGCTATAATAAAATCAACTTTTCAAATATAAAAAAACAGTAAGGTATTTTTTAATTAAAAAAGCGTTTCTTTTTTAATATTTCTTTCAGAAAACCTTTTGTTTATTTTCAATATCATTTTTATATTTCTAATTTAGTTTTGATTTATTATAGTTGTGTGTGAAACTAAATTATGATTTTTAATTAAATTATGAGTAAAACAAAAGATAGAAATGTTAAATAAACAAATATTTTAAGAGGTAAAAATGAAAAAAAAAAAGATGAAGTGAGTAAAGCGAAACAAATATCGGAGATATAAACCCATCCATGTATTTCTTTTTTCTTTTTTTCTTTATTTTTTGGCAATACAAGCTCATCCATGTATTACTGACTTAACGATACGAGCGGTACGAACATGTTCAAGTACCGCTGGTCAGCGATATTGAAATACGTGACATCCTCTGACTGATTGATGGAATAATTTTGAAAACTTTATTTTCAATGGTTAAAAATAAAAAATTACTTGGTCAAATGCTTATTACTAATTTTCCCTTATAGAAAAGGTTATGTTTTCAGATGATTCGATTTGATATTGTTTCCGTCAATAGAAAATTTCAGAATTGCTGATACGGGATGGTGTATATTTTTAGTTAAATGTAATGTGTTTTGAGATTGATTGAATGATGTCTAGTCAGTTTGATAACACTAATATTTCAGAGTTTATTTTGAATGGGTTTTTTTGTTAGAATTTGAATCATAGCGTTTACAATGCATTATTTATCTTTTAACTTTATAATTATATTAATTATATTAATTTTTTTAATTAAATAATATTTTTTATATCTTTTATCATTATTGTTTTCTTTAACTGCACTCACAGCCACTTTAATATATATTAAAAAATTTATAAGGGTTAAACATTAACTCCTGAATTTACAGATTAATAATAATATTTTCTCTTTTATCCACTTACTCAATCACTCAAAATCATTTCATATAATATGATACAATCTTTTACTTTATGGCTCTCCTAGTTAGAGAGAGAGAAGGGGTGGTTTTCTGCCTCACCGCCGCCCACCTTCCGACGGGTCCCTCCTTCTTCTTCTTCCAACAGGTCGTAGGCGTTCGGTTGTCTATCGCTTGCGGATCTTGTAATCTTTGCCATACCCCAACGCCTTCTCCGGGTTTCTTCCCTGAATCCCAATGGTGAGAAGGGGTTCGGGATCTCTTCCGCACACCATTTCCTTCTCCCGGTATCCCACGGATTTTGTTTTGAGATCTAATGATGGTGGCTGCCCACTTAGCGAGGTGATTATCCGTCAATATTATAGTATTTAATTAATCTAAATACTTGATTTTATATCGCATGAGGCGGGGGCATATTAGCAATGTATAGAGTGCGTATTTGACAAAAAACAGAGAGTTGGGCGTACATAGTTAGGGGGTGGCGTATGATATGCGGAGTAGGGGGTGTAACATAAGCCAGTGGCACAACAACTTTCGAATTTTGGGGTTTTTCAAATTTATTTAAACTAAATCAATTCCAATTCAAAGAACAACTTCACATACACGAAAATTGACAATGGTCTACTAATTTTTGGTGCCCCTCAAGCTTTCCAACTCATTTCAGATCATCATTAACTAGCATTCAAATCAAGATTGAAGGCTTAATGAAGATAATGCGTGGCTAGACTTTTCATGATCACTTTTAGGAGAACAATTCGTGCTAAGTAAGACTATGGATGTGTTTTAATTAGATTTTTTGTTTAACATTGATATTTGAATCTAATTACAAGTTTTGTTTATGTTAAAAGTTAGTTTATAAATAAAGTTAATCGTTTAATTGTTCAGTTTTTTTTTGTTTCTTGAATTGTAAACTCAATAAGGTTGATAGGTAACTTGATATAGGCGAATTAACAATATTGTGATTGCGGAGTATTAAAAGTTTGATCACTTGTATCTACGCTAATCAAAAGTTGAAGTTTTAAGAATTAGGTTTCAACAAATCCTAGTTTAAACATATCAATTGTTAATATTGCAGAATTAAAAACCCAAAAATGATTGCTTTCATATTATTTAGTAAAATATCTCAAAGTTAATTGCTTTTTACACTTGTGTTATTGAATTCTTTCAAAATTTCAATCTTTACTTTTTAAGTTTGTGTCTTTACACTAGTTGACTCTCGTTGGTTAAACACTCTCCACTAACTCTTTATGATTTATCCTTACATAATAAAGGTAGCTAAGGCCGGTTGTTTAATTTGTTTTTAATCGAGTCTTGACAAACAGATCACGAGGCAACTCTGTTGCAGTCATGGAGGCATCTGAGGTGTCTTTATTTTGCAACGACGATGATGATTTCAAATCTGGGTCGATTGGAGAAAGAAACAAAGGTGCCGATAACTCCTCCATGGCCCGTGGTTGTTTTCGATGACCTGGGTACAATTGTTGGGGTTTTACAACCCGCAATTTTCAATGAGGCGAAGAAGATGGTTGGGTTTAGGATTTTCTTTTAAGGTATGTTCTAGCGATGATGGTATGGCGCTACTTGGCATGACAACTTCGACTACAGCTGTGACAACCTCTGAGCCTCTTTCTTTTGCAACGATGAAGATGCATGTGTATCTAAGTTGATTCGTTTTGTTTGCTTTTGTTTTTTTTCTTTTGTCTGCGGAGGTTGTGCTTATGGTGGTGATGATTATGTTTCACAAGCATTATGATGATGGTTGTTTTGGTGGTAAGGCCGGGATTGTTTGTCGATGTTTTGTTTTGCAATGACGGTGATAATTGTAGATCTGAGTTAATTATTTACTTTTTATTTCTCCTTTTAGGTTATGCTTTGTGGTTTTGTTGGTTATGAGTCAGAACTCGATTTGTTTTGCAGCAATGATGATGAATGTAGATCTGGGTTTATTAGTTTTTAATTTTTCTTTTTGGATTTCTTTTGTTTTGCGGTTGTTGTGTTGGTGGTGCAGGGGTTTTGTTGTGTTAGGTGATCAGGCGTTTACATCGCCGCTGCGAAGCGCTGCGGAGCTGCTTAAACTAAATAGCATTAATGATTTAGTATTGATAGATTCGCTTGTGTTTCTTAGGATAGACATTTAGTTCTTGTCGCTACTGTTCTACTAATACGATAGATACACTTGTGTATACATTTATGATTTATGCACATTGGTTGTTTTGATAATTAATTTGAAGTACCTCTACAATACCTAAGTTATTCATTAATATGTTGAATGTGAGTATGAGACTGTGAGCATGAATACTTAAGGCTATGCATCAGGATCTTGATAAACCAAATTGAAAACAAAAACGAATTAAAATTAAAAAGAAAAATTAAAACGATGACCGAATCGATATCAAAAGATTCTATTACGATTCAAGATATGCAAGTCTCTTAAATAGTTCAGTTACAATTTAATAGGTAAATGTGGACTAAAGCATGAACCGAACCCATACTATCTACTCAAGATCAATGATTCAACATTAAAAAAAAAAAAACATGATGGGCTCGAGTCGATCAAAGAAATCCACACAAGACGAAACGAAGATAATGCAACATGCCCTTCTTAAAAATAAAAAGAGATGTATTAAATCTTATATAAATGAGGGTGTATTATATATGTTACACTCTTTTTACTAAACTTCCCTCACTGGTTTTCAAATCTTCTAAATTTATGAAAATTCCAACATAAAAGAAAGCTATAAACTAGTCATATTTTCTAAATGTTATATCTCTGTGGTTATTTATAACAGTTTAATACATATAGTCGTAGGATACACGAATTTTCCCTCAATTTACTCGCCTTAGATCATTCATAGTAAGTTCCCTATTTTTTATGTGAGTGTCCCCTCTATATTATGAAGGATGATTGTGAGTGCTTGTGAGTAAAGTAGAGAGAAAATTTATGAGGATTGTATCGTGATTCCTCATATTTGAGAAAACACAGTACAACACTCATAATTTTTTTAATATTTTTAAAACAACGGTTGTGAGTGGATTAGAGTAAAAATGTAATGATAAAAATATAAAAAAAGTAAAAAGTAATGTTTTTACCGTAAATATTAGTATGAGAATAGAAAAGTTAGTGTGAATACTCTTACACATAAAACTTTTGATTTTGTACAAAAATAATAATAGATACACAGATATCAATATAAACTAGAATCTAACATTTGCATATCACATTAATCTTAAGTCATTGTTTACAAGAAAAAGTTTCATACACAAATAAGTAGCACGAGTCTTTGACACTTATCTCATGACTAAATAAGTGATTTGTTTAAGAAAATCGGCTATTTTCTAGATTTAAAAAAAAACAAAACATTTACAAGTGTTTTTAACCTAACCACAAACCAAATTTAATATCTAGAACTTGAAATCAATGTTGTTTAAATCAATGTTGTTTACAAACTCTATTACAGAACATAGGAAATCGCGGTTCAGTTCTTTGGCTATGTCCACCTATCCGGATCTGCAGTCCCCCAGCTAAATCAGATTTCTAGATCCGTCATTGCTATATATTACCATGACTTGACCCTAATGCACAAAGGTTAACCGCGGTCCTTAGCATGATTGAGGTCTCAGAACAAAGTCATTAGGTTCACAAGCCCATGACCATAAACAATCATGACTCCTTAATGAATCATAAAAACAATAATCATCTCATTAACAAGAAAATATACAGAAGTTCAAGAATCTAATCTGACATTAAATTTTGCAGAATAAACAACATAGTACAAATTGAAATTCTAAACCAAGTTCCATGATCAATCCATCCATCCTATAGGGTATACTAACAAGCATTTTCTTAACTTAATAACTTATTTTGCATTCTAAAAGGAATTTAAACTTATGTAATCATAACATTTTAATCAAAATTTCATAAATATATAATAGATTAAAAGTTAAAACCACCAAGAACACTAAGTCTTACCAATTGAAAGAACCTTCAAACTCTTACTGGCTGCTTCTGAAGAACACCATCAACACCAACTGACAAACCCTTCAAACTCTTACTGGCTTCTGAAGAACAGCAGACAAGTAAACCTCCGAATTCCCCGAACCATTGATCTTCTCCCCAACAACCCATTTCAGTTTCTTGTACCCGAAACGTTCAATCAAGCGGGTCAAGTTTTTCCTTTTCTCATCATTAGAACAAAGAAAATTATCCAACCAAAACAACCCACCAGCACGAATAACCCTATCGATATCAAACATCAAAAACTCCAGCTTTTCGGGTCGCCCACCGATATCCAGACCATTTCCAACATGAATTATGTCAAATGCATTGTCATAAAATGGGAATCTATGATCTAAACTTAGGTACAATGGGAAAATACCTCTAGCAGCTATGAATTCATTAAAAGGGGCATCAATGTTTAAACTTGCAGTAACTATTGTCACATTCTTTTCAGCCATTCTTGCAGCAAATGTACCAGATCCACCACCAATATCAAATCCAATTCTAATACCACCACTTCCTAACGCTAAAACATCATCAATCAAGAAATCATTTTTCCCCCTTGATTTCACAAATCTTAAAATCTCATTACCATTACCTAAATCAAGACATCCTGCACAATCTCTATTCAACTTCTTGCTATTTAAACAAGCAAGATTCTTGCACCCAAGCCCACTCCAACTATAAATCTTTTCACTAACATTTCTCCAAAGTGAAAGAGGAAAAGGGTGAAGACCAACCTTAGGGATCGACTTTGCAAAGCATCTTCTTCTTGGTAAAGGCTCACATCCCTTCAGAATCAGCTTCTGTGCAAGACTCCAATCATCTGGGCAAGCTCCATTTGGTTTATAATTCATGTAATTCGTCAAAAAGTCCATTGATTTGTAACAAGAATGGCCCACAGATGACACCATTTCTGTGATCCCAGTTCTTGAATCTTTCCCCAACGGAAGCTGATTCCTTTGCAGAAACAATTTCAACTCATTGGGGATATTGGGTGTTGAAAGATCAATACTTTCGTATCCAAGAAGCTGTTTTTCCATCTGGGAAAGCTTCTTTTGGGAAGAATCGATCTCTCTGAGGATTAAAGACACTTGTTCTGAGATCAAAGAGATGTTCTTGTGGGTGTGATGGTGACTGAGGAAGTGAATCTGGTGATTATTGGGCTTTGGGGAGTATGTGAAGGCGTATAGAGCGAATAAATTGGTGGTAATGACTGAAAATAACATGAGGATATGTACGGCAGATGAACAAACGGTGGCACTCTTGAATCTTGCGGTGCCATCACCGATTTTGAGAGAAACAGAGCCCATTTGGGGTCAAGATTCAGAAGATGAAGAAGATGATGATGGAGATTAGGGGAGTGAGAGCGAGGGAGCAGGTGGATGAGTGATAAAAGTTAAAGAAAGAAGTGAAGACATTTGTTGAATTAATTAAGTAGAGATGAGAGATCTTGTGATATGTCGGTTGGGTTTTTAATGCTAAGATTTTAGTTTTCTTAATTATCATTATGTGTGACATTTGATCCACCATAATTCAAGGTTTATTGTTAAATTGTTAAATTAGACTATGTCTAGCTATCTGATTTGCTTCGCCGGAGCTTATATAAATAAAACAATGATACGATATGAGGAATAAAGGAATTTACTGTATTCTTCGTGAGCAGACTATTTGATTACACGTCAAATGATCGAGACAATATTCTTACCACTCTCCCTCTCTCTATCTCATGCTTCTCTTCTCACGATTTATGCCCGTCATTATCTTTTTGAAAGAAAATCTTTCCTCCCCTCCTCTCCTTCGTCTTATGAAGTTCTCTATAAACATTAAAGATAGTCTTCTAGACACCAAAGATAGTATTAAATAAGATCAAAAAGATATTTTTATGACCTTTTTTTTGTTTTAAATTAAGATATTCATACACACAAGAAGTCATGTGGTGTAAGGATATGAAGCACCAAAAAGTAAAGTTACCACCAACTATTTGGTTGAGTGTTAAACTCATGGCTTCCTCTAGGGAAGGTCGTGCGTTCGAATCCTTACAGTAGAAAAATGTTGTTAGTGGACTGGATTTATCACAGTGGATATTCGGGTGGTGGGTTTTTTCTGGAATTATTGGTTGGTGGGCTTGGGCTATCTAGCATTGTTTGTGCTCGCAGACTATGGGATGTTTTTTCCTCATTGGGATATCACGGGTAGCCGGACTTTATTACTTGGCCGTTAAAAAAAACCCCCAAAGTAAAGTAAATTGAATAGGAATTATTGTCTTAGTTTAAGTTATTAATAATTTGACACAAATATTTAGGTTTATTAATTAATCGTACATTAGAGCATTCATACTAGTTTCCCCATACTCATCCTTATATTTACATTAAAAATATTATTTTTTTACTCTCTTTTAATTAAATAATACTTTTAATATTTGTATCATTATTTTTTATCTACTTCACTCACAACCACTCGTAATAATTCTTATAATACATGCCACATACATCAAAATAAAAAATCTACTCTGAATAGGAATGCTTTTATCGACGGTACACGTGGACAATAAGAGAGTTTGGGGAATCCTTTTCCATATTAAAGTAAAATGAAAAGGTGCACTCATTATTGTGCAATTTGAACTTTATGCTAATTTTTTAAGAGTAAAACATAAAAGAGGAAAATTATAAATTCAGCGTATGCTTCTTGTAGAAGTTTTTGAGTGAAATAATTTTCCTAATACATCCAAGTTGTAGAATTTGGTCTGAAGCAACCTCACTGGGGTACTTCATATTTGTTGAGATTCGGGATGTTTAAAGGTTTTGTATGTGTTTCAAAATCTTTCTTTTTATGGGTTTGTATGACTTCTAATCGAAGAAAAAGTTTCTAAAATTGTAAAAAGAACATATAAAATAAACTAGTTGTTATAGATAACATATTAGCTTTCAAGTTTACAATCTTGACGTTAAACAAATGGGACCTTTTCCAGTTTGCAAATCTCTCGACTTTACTAAAATCTACACCCTCTCTAATTAAAGAGGAAATTAATCCTGAGGCCAGAAGCTAAGGGGAAACAATTTAGTGTTATAACCATGATATAAATATTGTTTGACAACCATTCACCTACTGCAATCGCATCATCACCTGTCTCTACCCATCGTAATCCAAGCTCATCTTAATCCGCCTCAATAAATATATGTACAAATTAACCCTTCGTGGTCAGAATAAAAAGCAACAAGGAAATAGGATTCCTTTGATGAAGATCTCTCAATAATTGAAAAGTCGAGCTTCTATTAATCAACACAGAATTTAATTGTTTTCATTGACTTACCATCGACTTGGTATGCGTCCAACCATGTGACTAGTTGTTGACAATGTATTAAGAATAAACTTATGATATAATATAAGAAATATTGTTTTTTAATGGATAGAATATGTAAGAAAGAACTTTGGAAGGTGACAAAAAAAAAATATTCCAAGTGCATTGAAGTAGTCATCAGCTCGCGAGTCACGTTCACATGTGACGATGCACCATTTCGACCATAACATTAACCTACTTGTTACCATCTTAATATCCGTAAGTCACCCTCCACGTTTCTACCACGGGTCGCACTTCACCACCTTCACCCTCTACATACGAGTCAATCCAAAAGAAACCCGAACCTAGCTAGACCACAAACCGGGATATAATAATTTTGTTTTGGTTTAAAGGCAGCTAATTAAACATACGATGAGGGGCTCAAATGTGGGGATGACAATTCCGAACAAGACACCAAAACGATATGAAAATAATCAGGTTTCGGTTTAATCCATTAATATAGTGTGTTTGCTAAATGGGTGAATTTAAACACAAGTTTGATTCACGAGTTAATATGAACATGACTTGTTTAAAATAATAAAAAAGATGGGGACGGGGATGGTTCACTAACTTAAGTGGGTCTCATTTATTTTTTATTTGTTAATTTGTTTTGTTCTTTTTAGCATCATGGGTAAAATAGATATTTTATATCTACTTAATAAATAAACTTGATGGCCATCCAGTTCAATAATCATCACTGTTACCCGCTTGTGAACAAAAGGACTAGACTAGTAACTTTAAAAAGGTAGGGACTAATACTCAAATAAACAACCCACAAGGACGATCCGCGTAATTAACTCTTCTCGTTATAGAAACATAAATGTGTATGATATATGACACTATGTCATGTAGCTTTTCACGCATCATCAACAAATGTAGCGAAGTAATACGCAAATCACATTAAGTATTCAAATAATATTCACATTTTCGCATATGTATATTTATTAGGATTCAAGGTTCTTTTGCTATTCATTGTTCAAAGTTACCATGACCTGTTGTTTAAATGAAAAGAATGGTTAATCAACGTTAAAAGAATACAAAACATTCTTTGTATATCTACCACAAAATGAATTGTTAAACATTCATATGTTTTATTTTCTAGCAATTTAGGATCTCAGTCAATTAAGCTCATTGGGAGGAGGATTACCATCCAGAGTTTACGATGTCTATGGCGATCATGATTACACATTTGTTAAGGTGCAAAGGAACGCATGCGAGCTATTACACTCGATGAAATGATTGTGTCATCTTCTTCTATCACTCTGAAGGGGGGATGCAACACATGAAAGACTTTTACTCCCGTAGCGTCCCATTTGGACCTTTATGGAGATGCTATATCATGTAACGCATGGTGGAGTTTTGTGACGTTTTACTAAAGGAGGTTTTGAGTTGTTAATCTTAATTAATTATTATGTTCGTAAATAATATTTTGTTTCTTACTTTTCTCACAAAAGGTAGATGGAAGAACAAAAAACGAATTTAGAATTTCAAGAACAAAAGTTTAAGGACATGAGTATGTGATGCAGTTAAGCTATTCTAGCAACACATTTTGACGGTTGTTTTGTTTGGTTCGACAACGCCTGAAACCTCACCTGCATGGTGAGAGGTTAATATAGCAAGTATATTGTTTAATTAAGAGTGATATTTGAAGAACAGAATAATTATTTAATGTTTCTTTGTGTCTACCTATCTCGTTTTGTGTTCATAAAACATTAGACCTTCTCCCCCTGTGGAGGAGAGATCATCTACAAAGTAGTGTGATTGGTGACCAAGGGCATTAGACAGAAGTTGGAGTGGAGCTACAAACTTTTGTTTACATTCTTGTTTCATATCTTAAGAAGCTCCATAGGATAGCAATGCATAAGTGATATGCAAGAGGAACTACTATAGTTTGAAAGACAATGATGGGTTCTGTGCATCCGTTTAAAGTTGTATTAGTAAAGGAAGAATAATACACAAATCATCATTGATTTAATGAAGGATGGCCATCAGGATGATGAAACTTGATGTAATTGACGACAAAATAATACGAGACGCTAATTCACATGCGAAAACCATGAGATCCAAACCACGTCCACGTTCTGTTGCTAATTTGATCGCACCCAAAAACCAAGGCCGGATGCCTTCTTCCATCCTTGCGTGAGGAGCAAAACCAAGAGGGAGGGAGGGAGTCATCGAGTTATGTATGTATGAGCATGCTAAGGTTTGCAAGTTATGATTAACGGTATGCAATATCATTGAGAACTTAAAAGACCTTTAATTATAACTTTCAAGTTTAGGCATAAGTTTCTACCCTAAACCACTGATTGGCGTTAATGAGTTTAGGATAGAAACTTAGTTTAAGGGTTATAGTTAAAACCAAGTAAGCAAATAATATAACATTGATTGGCGTTAATGAGTTTAAATTCTTTTAAACACATTGATTAGTGTACCAACAAATTGTATCATGTCAAAGAATGATACCATAAACTATTAAATAGTTGGTAAAGAAAACAAACCACAAGCAAAAACACTAATCACAACAAAAAGTTCAAACAGTACTAAAAGAATGTAGAATTAAACACAAAACATGAACAGTAAATAATTAGAACATAGACCCCTTGAAACTAGAGGTGAGCATATACGGATTGGGCTATTAGCTAAAACCAAATCCTATCAATTTTGGTTGCAAACGATACAGTTATTTCAGTTATCGAAAAAGCCGGTTTTGAGCATGAGCCAGTTTAAGCGTATCTCAGTTAATAAATCAAATATCAACAATATGCACATAAGAGAGACGAAAAGGACAAGCATATTTAATAAAACTGAAATCCTTGGATTTATATATTTATATCATGTTTAAAAAAAACATAGCAAACCCTGTTTCAAACAAATACACACAAGCAGACCATTGTTTCAAGAAGACTGATATAAAAAAAAGAAACAATCCAAATAGAAAAAAATTAAATAAATAAAAAAGAAACACATAAGTCATTAGCATATTACCCCCATCTCACATTTTTGGTGTTTTCTCCTTTACAACTTTACCTCTGCCACTTCCTCTCTGTAACAACCACAACAACAATCTTAAAAAGCCATTTGAAATAATAAGGATATCATAAGGTTATAGGTTATAAACTACGGTAACTACCTTGATTGCCATTTGCTTTTGTGGTCTGTAACGCCTGAGACATTGACCTCTGAATACGCGGTGAACCTTGCCTCCCGTTAACAGTGCCTGGCAACGAGTGTCGCTTTTTCAAGTAAGTTTCCTTATCGTTTACATCTGGGCTCAATGCTGGGGAGATGTTAGCAATCGCTTTCGCTTTTGCAGATTCTGTTGCCTGCATGTAACTAGGAACCGATGGTTCATGATCATTGAGATCGGGATTTGGTGATCCGAAAGAATTTCTATGTTTCCCGGGTTTCGTGTCTTTAGGCAACTGCTCCAAACTACTTCTTGGACCGGAGTCAACACTAGGCTTCTTGCTACTTGACCATGATTTTCGTTTTTGACTTGTTGACTTTTTCTCACTTTTAGACTTCTTGGTGCTGGTTGACACCTGGCTAGATGGTGTTCTTTGTGATTCAGGAACTGTTATGTGGCTTTTTGGAGATCCTGGTGTAGATATTTGTGGAGCTGGTTCGTGCTCGTTAGACTTATGGTGGCTAGACTCGGGTTCCTGCTCTGGCTCCAACTCGATGTCGCTGTTATCGTGCTTTTGGTCAATTTGTTTTTCAGGCATAACAATGTCTATGTTGTTATTAGTATTATGATCAACGTTCTTGTTTATATCACTAACTGCTTCATTTAAAGCCTTGGGTTCCTCGGCTTTCTTGTTTTCAACTTCAAATTGATCTGGGGAGTCGAGTGTGGATGTGATTGACAATTCAGTTCCACATTCTGAGCCACCGTTCTGAACTGCTGTTGAACCATGGGATACCAAGTGTTCTTCCTGCTCAACATCTGGCACCACAGTTACTTCTTCAGGTGCAGAAGAACCAATACCTGCAGGTGAACCTGAACCCACCAAGTCATCCTGACAAGAAGAATTGGCCGATTTCAATGGATCAGAAGAACTGGAACCGGAGCCTGATCCCACATCTACTTCAGCAGAAGAATTGGTTGGTTTTAATGGTTTGGCCATAGAAGTCAACTCCTCAAATCTTGACTGAGCAGCAATAAATGCTGGATTACTTGCCTTTCTTGATCCAAACACAGACTTTCTTTCCTCTGAATCTGGTTGGTCCGACGCCAACCGTTTTGTTGTGCGTTTTGGTTCGGTTTCCGATACAGGATTCTCAGGAATCGGTTTTGGTTTGGTTTCTGACACAGGATTCTCAGGAATCGGTTTGGGTTTTGTTTCTGATACAGAATTCTCAGGAATCTGTTTGGTTTCGGATATGGGATTTTGAAGAATTGGTTTGGGTTTTGTTTCCGAAACCGGATTCCCAGGAATTACATTTAACCCGTTCTGAGCTTCGATATTCAAATCCATAGGTGCATCTGGCAGAGAATCAGGTGTCTCCATTAATTCGGTTATGGGCTTCACATCTTCATAGGTTTTTACATTGGCATTTTCTTCAATGTGAATCATGTTCTCTTTTTCTTCAAGCGGCACCGTTTGCTCGCCAACATCAGTGGTGATTACAGTCTCAACCTCACTTTCAGAGTTATTTACACCTTTGTTCTGATCATGTTCTGGAGCGTGTGACTCCAAATTTTCCAGTGTAGACACAGACATCCACCTCTCCAACCAATTCCAAGCTGAATCTGATTTTAATGGATCACATTTGATGTTGATTTGCTTCGTCTTTGGTGTAGATTCCATTAGCTTTAACAAAGAAAATGGTTAACTTACTATTCATTAAAATAAAATTTGGACAGATTAACAGATCAAAAAATAATCGTATTTACCTGACGAGCAAGTCTGTTACTTAACAGCTTCTCAATGGAAACATATGTTGGTTTTGAATTAATTCCTGCATTTTGCTCTCCCTAAAACAAAACATAATAGTTTAAACTAATACCTTTTAAAACAACCCATTTTGACCCGAACCAAGTTGACCTGTTAGGTAACCATACCCACCTGTTTTGCGAAGCTTAGTTTAATGTTTGATAACATAGGATACAAAAACGAAAGAATATTCGAAGAAATCCGTATTTTGTTTTACCTTCTGTCTACGCGCACGAACAAGAGCTTGCATCTTAACAATGGCTTGAACACAACGTAAAGTTCCAACGGCATGATTTCTGACCAAATGCCCTCTCACAGCAGCTTGCAATTTCACGACATTCTTATGTTTTACCAATTGACTCTCAGCCTAAAAAGAAAGGCAATTAAGACGGAAAAACTCATAAATCAAACTAAATAAATAAAATAATAAATGCTTACCAAGAATCTTCTAACAGCAGCTTGGATGACTAGAGCAGCAGATTCAGATCCATCAGAAACAGGTTCACATTTAATGTCATCTTCTACACAAGTAGATTTGTTAGCCATAGTTGAAACTGCAGCATTTTTGGTAACCGAATTTGGTATCTCCTCTGTCCATATATTGTCAGAAGTTTTTTCAGATATGTTAGGAATAATCCGTGCTTCCGAACTGACAGATATCGGTTCAGAGACGGCTTTGTTCTCTGAAGAAGTTATTTTTTCAGTAACTACAGTGTTACTCAACACTCGATGTCTAGCTGATCGCTTCCTAAAACTCCAGCCTCGTTTATCAGGACTCTTGTTCTACAATTCAATCAATCAAATAGTTCAATTAGTTCATAAACAAAAGAACTTAAATCTCAATTTACACATATTAAGCGCGATAAATGCACAAACTCAAAGTCCAAATTCAAACTATCTTATCCAAGATCCCTTTCATCAACATTTTCCAAAAGGATCAAAGAATCAGATTTCTACAAGATACGAATCTGTGATGCTTAATCAAACCGTTTATCCACAAATAAGAAAGAATTAATTTAACCTAACCACAATCCCAAATCCTCAAAAGCCATCTAAACACACAGGGTACACACATTCAACCAAATCTGAAACAAAATCTCCAAACTAGAAACACCAAATTCGCATCAGATACACAAAATAATAATAAATGCAGCAAATATTTAACCTAATTTCAACCTAACCAGCTAGAAACTACAAATCACGAACCAAAACCCTAAACAACACAACAAATCTCATATAAGTCAAACAAACACTACGGATCAGTCAAAAACACTGAACTCAATGATTGAACGCAAGAAGAACAAACAAACAAAACAAACTACTCCTATAGCAAATCACACCAAAACACACAAAATCGAATACAAATACAGAGACAATGAGAGATCAAAAGCATTTATACCTCAGACGAAGCATCAAACTCGTCTCTATCGACAGATTGATTGCTACCTCCACAAGCAATGATCTTGAAGCAAGATGTTGTGGATCTTCCCATGTTTCGATTGTTGTTGATGAACACGAATCGTGTTGTTTGGCGTCACTCAGTGAGTCACATTTGAGAGTGTGTATCGTCGTTGTTGTTGGAACTTGCACCCGATGCAGGGGGAGGGGTATTTATGGAACATTGGCACACACTAAACATACTCTCCTTCAATCTAGGGTACCGTTTTTTCAACATTTAAGTTGTACGTTATGCATGAAAAGTTGTACGAAGATCCAATTATAAATCATACAATGTTTTTAGTATTTATTTTAGTTTTGATGGTTGATACTTAAAAGAAAACTATAAACACTTCACGTAATGTTTCATAAATATAACTGAGAGTTTGGGTAAGAGGGAGATAAAGCAGTACATAATTGTTTTGTATATCAAGGTTTTAAGATAACAGAAATATTTATTTGATTCCTAAATTCTTTATTTAAAATTAGTTATGCATCAAACGATTATCTAATATCATGTATCATAATTTATATTTTGATAATAAATAATTATTATTACTATTATTATTATTATTATTATTATTATTATTATTATTATTTACACCAATCCATCCACAAATCACATATTTTAAGCATATACACACGTAAGAGCATAACTAAACGGTTAAACAAACCAATACAACCCACGAATCATAAATATACAGTTAATATTATATTATTATAAAATATGAGCTAAAATCAGTTCTCTTCAGTAAGATTTCTTAAATTACATTCTTAATAACTATCTGATGCTCCATATTTTAAGTTTTAAAAAGGCAAGTTTAAACCAAAATAAGTAGTCTTTTTCGGTTTTGGTAAAAAGTCAATATAATCACACAAGAGATAAATGAAAAAAAAAAAACTAAGTGTTTTGTTTTTGGAATTTAATTGTTATTTGGTATAATAATCTACTTAATGATTATAGCATTAAGTCACATGATAGTACGTATTTAGTTAGTTGAAATGAAAAACTACTAAATAACTATAGATAGGTACATGGATATCATGTTAAATTAATAGATGAGCTCCGCATAATTCTTTTATATAATTTAAATTCTACTTAATCAACAATATATAAAAGAAAATTTTTAGGGTTTTGTTTATATTTTTACTATCATCAGCTTCTGCATTGTCACTCTTTTGTTGTTGTTTTCATTGTTCTGTTGCTTCACCATACGCTCCGATCTCCTCTATTCAAACTGTATGACATTAATTAGTTAATATCGTTAATCCAACCTGATTGTAAGCATGTAAAAATCATTACAATATGATCCGGTGGGAAGACATCTGAAAAGTCTCCCAAAAGACTTGAGTTCAAACTTTCATCGGTTAATTAACCATTTTGGATAAGTGAGGATAACCATCACTTTTAAAGAATACATGTGAAGGTTTAGAGACTAGTAAGAGTTCTCATATCTCATTATACCTTTATTCATAATCACTTAAACTATAAAGTATTTATGACGTTTTTATTATTTTACATTAACCAAAACTAGCATGTAAAATAGCTTATAAACAACGTCGATCTATAAGTAAATAATAATAATAAAAAAGCTGCATAATATAAAATATTTTGTAAATTAAAACCATCCTTGCTGTTGGAGACAATCATTAACCATAATATAATACTTTTAAAAAGTAAAATATGTTACTTTTAGAAAGATGATATATAATTAAATAATGAGTGAGATTGATGCTTGTATTTATTATTAAGTTGATGAAATTTAAGATATAGTTGTTATTCACCACTTTTTATTAAAACGGAAGTGGCACCGCCGTAGGAGGCAGTGGCACGAGAACGATACCACCTCTATTATGGGGATATTTTCTACAACACCCCCACCATTATCACTAAGTAACGATTTGGCCCCTCAAAGTATTACATGCATGCCATTTTGTTATTTTTATTTTTTATAAAACATCTCTAATCCACATCTCACTACAAGAAAATTGTTTTTTTGTGACAAACTTTTTTACGGCGATATGAGTATCGTCGCAAAAAGTTCAGTAAACGACAAAAATATTTGCTTTTTTTACTTTTCCGGTCAAAAGGAGCTTTTGCGGCGATAGTTCGTCGCAAATAACCAAAAAAATTTTTTTTCCATTTTTTGACAACTTTTTAAAGAGCGGGAAAATTCCCGGCAACTAATTTGCGGCGATATGTCGTCGCAAAAAGAATAAATAATAATTAAAGTTTTATTTTTTATTTTTTATTTGTAGAATTATTATTTGCGGCGATAGTTCGTCGCAAAAAAGAATACTTAAAATTAACTTTATATTTATTTTATGTAAAAACCTTCGTCGCAATATCTTTTTGCGACGAAAAATTACCGCAAAAGGCTTCTGGTTCCACTTTAATACGGGATTTTCATATCTGGACATTTAACATTCAAAACCCACCCTCACCGCATTCCCCACCCCCACGGCCACTCCCACTTTCCGGCGACCGTCAACCTCCACCCCACTCCCGGCGACCGGCAACCCTCACCGAACTCCCTGGCGACCGGCACCGTCGGCCGGCAACACCCGCTGCTCCACCACCGTCGCTCCACCACCGCCATTTTCA
>BJCN01320464.1:4875-17056 GCA_018326445.1 Flaveria brownii
GGAATATACTGGGTATGTATGTTTGTTTGTTTGTTTATTTTGTGTATTACAAGTACACATGTATTACCTGTACAGAATGATGTTAATTCTTTATTATGTTTTTCAGAATTCATCACTATATAAAAACGAGATAATTTTCAGATTAACACAATGCTTAGAAAAAAAACACAATGACACGCTAGAAAACGTAATACTTTTTTTTAAAATTTATATATAACGATAGTATACTCGTTTTAAAAAACGTAATAGTTTCTCTATAAGTTCTATGATGCCTTATTACCATGAATGTTTTCAACCAGAAATAAAGATACGTGATATGGTTGCAGTACACCATTTGTCCTGCTTTGGAACCTAAACCACTTGAGATGGACATAACTTTAACATCTTGGTATCCTTCGGGAGTATTCAAAAACTGGTTTTAGCGCTAAAAAACCGCGAGAACAGGTAGGACCGAACTGTTGGTCCCAAACAACACTTGAATCAAGGAGATTTGTGAAAATTGTTGGATCAAACATAAAATATGGATGAACAATGATGAACAACTCAAGAACATAATGAAAACCCTTGTTTGATCTGAATTGATTGCAATAGCAATTACAAAAGTGAAAGTCCCTCAATCAATAGCTCTTCCAAGCTTACCTTCTAGCTAATTACTCTAGCTATTTATAGTCTAATGATAGTTAGACTTAATGACATTTAGGCCCGTAGACTCTTAAACTAGAAATTAACAAATAAAACAATAAAAGACTAATAAAATATTAAATATATTTTATTAATACAGAATATATTTATTACATTAAAATCCCTTAGTCTATAAATTCTTCACAGTCTTGTCTCAATTCTTTGTCTCAAACGCGTCTGTTTGACTTTTTCGATGACTTTGACCATGACGTTGACTTATCCTAGTTTTACATATAAATGTTAAACGGTTCTGGTTCTGAATCGGCGGATGCTAAACCAAACCCGTGAGAACCTGCTTTTTAAAATCTAAAGTACCTATTTTCTTATGAACATAACAATATTTATTATCTCAATTCATATTATACGAAAGATGCGAACCATGCAACTGCTACCTAGATCATCACAACAAAGGATCAAGCATCCTAATCATCACAACAAATGTCCGTATAATAGCTTTATCATGGTTTTTTCTGTAATAAGATTCATAAAGACTTCTATTAAAGATTTCATACAATTATATAGCTTTATCAGTGGTTTACCGTCTGAATAGAGTGGTATGCTATTAAAGATATTGAATCGTCAAAAACCATGGAATCTAACTTTTATTCTCAACTAGAACATCAATAGCTTTACAAAACAATTCACATATACTAACCTGATCAAACTAAACAATAGCTAACTTTCTAGAAGCATAGCTCGCCAACACAACAACCACGATGCAACCAAGAACAACACTCACACACATCAGATTGAGGGTTTCCACTAAGAACAGAAACCTATAACAAGAGAATAACCAAGTGTATGAAAGGAGAATGTTTAAGAGAAAAGCAGAGAGTTATAGAAAGAAAAATTATATGAATAATATATCCACTACGCTATTGCCCTTAAGAGACAAAATGAGCATCATGCGGATCACTCGAATATCCAAGCAGCCAACAACGAGTCACTCCAAAATCATCCAAGCCCAAAAGCTGCTTGAAGCAATTCTAAGCTCTAATGAATAGCTTCAAACCCAATGAAGCACAAACAAAAACACAATTAGAAAAAAAATACAAAATTAAGATATTTTAATGTTATATGATATTTTAACATCCCCCAATAATTTGTGCAGCAAAGACATAATACACGTTAAATTTACTGGAAAATTCCAGACATAATACACGGTAAATTTACTGGAAATTTCCTAATGTAATTTAATAATTAATCCCTTTGTAAATATATTAGCTAGTTGATTCTCTAAATCAAGACCAGCTAGTTTGATCACTCTGGATGAAATTTTCTCACATGAAAAGAAAACATCAATTTCAAAATGTTTCATCCGGTCATGAAAAACTAAGTTTGTTGAACTGTAACTGAACAATAGAATAAGTCTAACTTATAAAAAAATTTAACTCTTGAAGTATATTAAAATTTTCTATTACTATGTAATTTTGTTGTTTAGGAGTGTTGACTGGTTCGCAACTACTTGCATCAAATTCAACAAGCAAGTCAATACAATAATTACATTGTGACAAAAAGAGAGCGATTTTACATTTGATGATTTCAATTCCAAAGAAAATATTTCCTCTCATAGCTTTTTAATTAATATAGAATTATTGTCTTAAAGAGCCTTTAATCTTACTAATTTCCTCAAGATTATTTCCAATAACAACTATATCATCAACATATACTAAAAGAAAAATCATGACAGATGTATGTTTAACAAACAAAAAGTAATCACACTTATTTGAACAAAACCAAAATCTAGCAATACACCTACTAATTTTTCATTTAACATTCCTAAGACAATGTTTTAAACCACCTAGTCAATTTACACAATGTAGTTTCATTTTCTGAAAAATATCCTTCAAGTAATTTCATATATACTTTTTTATTTAGACTTCCATACAAGAGCATGCTATTAATATCTAACTAATACAACTCCCAACTACTATGAATAGCCAATGATATAGCACACCTAATCGTGAGTGCGGGGGAAAAAGATTTCATCAAAATCAATTCTCTCCGGTTGCCTAAAACCCCTTACAAGTCAACGAGCTTTGTACCTATCAACCTTCCCCAATAATAAATACACAGTCTTATAAACACATTTGCATATTATTGATTTTCTACTCTTAGGCAAATCCATGAGTTCCCACATATTATTCCTATATATGGCCTCCATTTCTTCAATCATGTGACTTTTCTAATTTTTGTCTAAAGTAGCTTGTCTAAACTAGGAGGTTTAACACTTTTACTTAGACTTGATTAAAAATTAAGTTTTTAAATGATAAATATGAGTAGTTTACCACTTTTTTTAAACCATACTTTACTCTTCCAACAATTACAAAATCATATAGTTTTTTTTACGGAAACTAACAGTCTAGAATGTTTTTCTAGAAACTTACAGTCCCATCAACTATAAAATCATAAAGTTTTTCAAATAAAAAATATTAGTAGTTTGCACATCTCAGATTCTAGCTTCTCAAACCAGTAAAGAAGTCCAATGGCTCCTTTAGCCACAATGAACGTATTTGGCTTATAATCCATGAATGTTTTGTAAGTGCAAAGCCCTTGACCTGTATTATTTTCGGATCAGGATTTTTTAAAATTTTCAAGGAATGCTATAATTAGCAGGATTAGCAAAGAATTTCCACTTCAGAACTTTAACTGGTATCATTTACCAATCGGATTAGGTTACGAATTCTAGTTAGCCAGAACCACAGTTACATGTTCGTTTATGAGAACGGCCAGTTCCGCCGGTGTCATATTAATGTTGCCATGTCCACGACCATACCTGTGTCCAGACATTGTTAACAATCAAAACATTCAGAAATAAGTAAATATCTTGCATATCCACTTGATTAAAGTACAAGTAATTCAAAGAATTTAGCATAATCACAACTTAGTTTTCAAATAATAATATCTGATGAAATAAATCGTAAATACATTCATAAATTAAATAAAATATCAAAATCCAAATGTGTCATTCGGATAGAAACAACCCTTCCCATCTAGGTGCAAAATACAAAATGATCAAGACAGGTGTACGAAAGGAAGAAATGGAATCAATGGGACACAATGGATCCTGCACTGTCCTCATGCTCCTTTTATGACTCCTCTAGTTGATCTTCCTCCTTTAGTTTTGGCTCCATAACATCAATCGCATTCAGCTGTCCTTCAACTTCCTCAAATCTCAGGCTAGTAGCTATTATGGTCACGTCATGCCTATCTACACACTCTATCAATGCCACCACTTCGTTAGCCAAGGCATTATGAGTCCTGGATGATCTTTTATCTTGCTCCTCGCTTGCTGCAATACTCTCCATGTCTCACTGCAGATCTCGCCTAAGGTTCGTGTCGTCATCCGGAAGTCCTTAGATAAGTCGCCTATCTGAGTTTAAGGTGGTCACTAATGTGGCTATGGCCTACTCCATGGTGTAAGGGAGAGGAGGCAAGGTAGGTAAGGGAGGTCTGGCAAAAGTAGATTTCGTCTGAGGAGTGCATTCAACAGGAGGTGGGACCTTCTCCTTCTAAAGCAACCTAGTCAAGTGGTAAGGATACTACATCCAGTCTAGAGGTGGAGGATGAAGAGGAAAGGCAAAAAGCTAATCATAGTCAACCTCATTGTTATCCATAACAACTTAGGCCACTTGCACGGGAGGAAAGGTGGCGACAGGAATTCAGGACGAACTGGAATTTTTCCTAACAACTTAGAATGTGAAGATGAAGACGTCATTCTTGTAGTCAGATGCTCGTAGGAATAAGCCTATGCAATGAATCTCAAAAGTTTTTACGTGTGTGTAACTAAGTGTAAGGCCCCGATCCTGAAGACCTCACAGTTGGTACATATTACAAATTTAAGCAGCGGAATTAATTTAACAAAAGCCATTCATTTCATTATAAACACTGTTGTTAAGCAATACACCATGGTTTAATCAGGTTACAAAATAATTGTTCAATTGCATTACAAAACAACAGTATCATGTATGAATGGGTGTCAGTCATGCCCCGCCGAGTAGCTTCACCCGCGTGCCATCCTCAGCAACATTTTACCTGTCAACTGAAAAATGCATAAAAGTCAGCGTTGCTGAGTGAGTCCTAGTTTTATAATAAAATATACTTTACTTTCGTTAAAGAACTACTCTTTACTTTTGGATGTGATCACACATCATACGTACACTTAGGTAATATCATTATCATTCGATCATTTCGTACTTTTATCATTATCTTTCCGAGTCTTTTACGATAACAGGGTCGCTCACCTCATTAGCAATCTCAATGATCGCACTTTATCCGAGTCTTTTATGACAACAGGGTCGCTCACCTCATTAGCAATCTCAATGATTACACTTTATCCGAGTCTTTTGCGACAACAGGGTCTCTCACCTCATTGTCAATCTCAATGATTGACCCTGTGTGCATCCTTTGGGGTAGCTAACCGGCATCACAGTTGAGCTAACGACAACAAGGCAGTGCACCTCTATACATTTGCTTGTAAGACTTTCATTCATTTATTTACGTTCCACTTTTATTCATCACTAATCTTTCACTTTATTAATGATAATACTTTTCGTTTCGATCATAAACATACCACGTAATGTCATACAATATTAATAATATTAATAACAATAATAATAAAGATGACAGTAATGATAATAATGATAATAAGAAATCATAGAGACCATCATGATTTTGTATGGAATTGAGTATTTAATAACCCTAGTCAAACATCGTTCAATCCCTAATTGCACAGACTCCCGTAAAATTCCTGAAAATAAATTCTAAGTGTTGGGCGCATGGGCCCTGTTCGGACGCATGGGCCTCTCAGACGCATGAAGTCACTTAGGCGCATGGGAGGTCCAGACACATGATCACTATTGGGGCGGTTCAACACTTAGACATTTGGGAAATCCCAGACGCATGGGCATTATTCAGACGGTTGGACACTTAGGCTTTTGGGAAATCCCAGACGCATGGGCCCTGTTCAGACGGTTGGGCCATGTTCAGACGTATGGGCTTACTTAGTATTTTCTAAGACAAATTTCAGACGGTTGGGGTACTGTTTAGGCGGTTGGGCATCAAGTTTTCACTTACACAACATAAATCAATCCCAATTCATCCCAAATCAGATTCTATGCTTAGTACTAACATTCTACGCATTATGACACATTCTTAACTATGATCACCATATCATTTACACCCAAAACATACACCCACCCCCATACACCTTCACACACATACGGGTAGAACTTATTTTATAAAAATATACACACATGCATTTTCCAGCCCCAAAATTATTAAAAACATGTTAAAAAGGGGATTCTAGAACTTACCTTTGATACTCTCAAGCCTCAAACTCCCAGTCTTGAACTTTTCAAAGAATTCAAACACCTAGAACCCAATAAACACACATTCGAACACATATAAACACATATAAGCACATAACCGAGGCTAGTTTTAGCCAGGAACAACTTAAAAACACTAAATCTTACCTTGAATCTGGTTCTCTTCTTGTTCTTCTTCAAATATCCGAGAGCTCTCAGCTCTTTCTCTCTTTAGAATTCAAAAGAAAGTAGAAAAAGTAGCATGGCATGGGCGGCCATGCCACTTTTGTACAAAATTATATAAAATTTTGTACTTTGGACATGTTTAACCCCTCACTTTGGACTAAATTACATTTCTTTCTTTTTATTCTTCTTTTACAGTCTTTTTTTTAAATATCCTAGTGTTACACTAAGACAGAATAGGCTATAGCCTAAAATGCAATACACATGAAATACAATATTAGTTCGCTATAACTAATACGTTGATACCAATCCGTCACACCCTTAATTTCCATGAATGGGGATTTATCGTTAGGCGTATGACAAAACAGGATCTCAGTCATTAGTTACATCAAACAACATATTTATTACAAAGTTTTTCCATAAAGTTTTTCAATTAACCAAACCATTTCCCAAAAATTAAGTTTCATCAAAATATTGTGGAAGAAAATTTAAAAGAAATTCCAAATCGATACCGTGCAAACACACACGCCTAAAATTCAAAACTAAGAAGTAAATCTAAAATAATAATTTTAAAAGACTCGATGCTTGAATCCTAATGTTGTGCTCCTAACAGTGCAGATTCCTATAAGGACCTGAGAGAAAGATGTTAAAGTGTCAATATAGGTTGGTGAGTCCACATGTTTATAAACAGGCAAATAGTTTAGCAACATATATAGTAAACAAAGCATATCACAATACATAGCTAATCTACATTTCATATCATTAAGTGTATGAAGTTCGCAACCAAAGCTGACTAGTAAATTTAAGAATACCTATGTTGTGGTTACTAAACCACGATAACAGTTTTTAGGTTAATTTAACACCCATTCAACCTCCATTTGTGCTAGCGTGACTAGCTCTGAGTGGGTTTTGTCTAACCATTAGTACTACTTAGAAATTACCTCGCTAATATCACTGAGTTAACGGTTCAAAAGCAAGGACTTAGGTGGTAACAACACTAGTTTACATGTGATCATACAGTTTTACTGAATCTAAAGGAATGTTTTTTAAAGCATGTTTTCTTCCCTGAAAGAGAGTAATATAGAAAGTGAGGCTGTAAACTCACCATAGATTCCGCAGCTATAGTTAAATGCAGGTAACAAATGATTAGGATTTGAACCAACCTGAATTTATATAAATTACTTAGATTATAATCAAACGATAGATTTAGTTGCACGGTTTCGCATCCTCAACTCGATTCATGCAAGATATCAAAATTTCACCCATTCACATGCAAACATAAACACACCCACACTAATGCATGCATGCCCCCAAACTTACCCTCTAACCGACCTAAATAAAGTCCACCAAAATGTTAGAACACCAAGATACACCCAAACCCACACATATACATGCATTCACATGCATGACCATATATATGCACACATATATCATGCATACATAAGCGATCCTAATACACATACACAAACCCTAAAGAAACACACATTCACCGATAAACAAACCCATGCAAACCACAACCATCATAACTGAAACCCTAATCGTGTTATCTATAACACAACACATACCATCATACCCACGTGCACGAATATACCCTCAGTCACACCTATGACAACCGGGGATACACCACAACCCACACCCTCGGTTCTAACCTAGTCTACCCGAGAAACTGCATACATCCACATGCATGCGTACATGTCAACGAACACCCACCACACATGAGCACACGAGTAACATATATAATCGTGACACATACAACACACAACTCTAATACAATAAACACAAACCATATTGGTTCACACTGAAACACAACACATGTACTCATGCACCCTAACTAAAACCCTTTTGTCACAACACATTCAACCTACAACCAAACCTAAAGCAGGCCAACCCTAGCCGAGCACCATTAGAACAAGGGCCGAGCCATTAAACCACCCTTCAGCACAACCATATGGCACCCTCGTAAGTCCATAAACACATACATACACCCATGAAACTAGAAGAAACCCTAGAACACATCGAAGCGATGAAATCGATAACCATAGGCCAACACAAAACATACCAACCGAGAAAAACATATCTAAAACGTAGTATAATAAAAGTACACTAATCTAACCGAGAAAAGGAGAGAACTAAAAGTTTAAATCTTCACAAATATGTGAGAGAGAGAGAGAGAGAGATCCAAAATGTAGAGAGAGTAATGCTTTGAGTCTTTGTTTGCGGTGGAGAGGATTACCGAGGGGTAGAGGTAATGGGCTACGGTTTTCGGTGTGTATGGTGTAGAAAGGGAGCCAAGAGATGAATAGGGAGGGGATTAAGTTTTGGAGGTCAATGAAAAGAAGGGAGAGAGGTGTCGAGATGATATAGAAAGATGGGGTAGGGCGGTTAGGGTTGGGTAGGATTTTTATTGTTTTTATAATTATTAAATTATTAGACTTTATTAATATTATCATTTATTAGATTTTATAAACACAAATTATATAAATTATGACTAATTATTTAAAATATCGGGAAGCTAAGTTAACAACGTGAATGTCGAAACATGGGACGCGATAAGAAAGATTACTTCCTACATTGGTAATCTGAGTACTTTCATCGAACTTGTCATTTAAGAGAGTTGAGAGTTTTGAGATTTGTTTAAAGGAAAGCGAGGGAACAACAGTGGTAGTACTAGATAAAGATGGACCTTTATTAACAAAAAATATAAAAAATAAAAGTTTTATTTCTGTGAACAGTGGTCTGGCAAGACTTTCGTTTGAAACTTGATGAATATCCTACTATTTAAAACACTTTTATATGATACGACCAGTTTTATTACAATGTATACACTTAAGATTAGGTTTAGGACCCAATCAATACCTCTTTTACTATACAAAGGTTGATTAAATGTTGACATGAAACGGACATTTTATCCTTTCTAACATAACATTATAGCCTCAATGAGACTCCTCCATGGAGATAATGAAAAGGTGATCTTGATTGTAGGTATAGGCTCCCAAGTTTGCAGTCCAGTTCTAACCGGTTAGTACATATCATCTGGACTCATTAAAAATCGCATCAATTTTATAAGATAATTAGAAATCATTGAAATTCTATTGATGCCTCGCAAGCACAAGATGGAAGTTGACCATAGCATCGAGTTGTTTTCGCATGGTATTAAGTTTATGATAGTATTAAGAAAGTATTGTACCACGTTGAATTACTATATTTGTGTTTTAAAAAAGGTTAAAAACAACAAAACCATCAACGTTAATATGAAGGTAGAGTGGATCACTAGCTTCTGTTTTGCAAATTAATGTTTCGCATGTAAATGTTGTTCCGGTCATTTTTTTCAAGTCCACAGAAGCACACACACACATAAAGTGGCTACGATCATATCCAGGTTTCACACCACTCTTGGTGACAGAAAAAATTACCTGAAGTTACTAACACTCACAAGAAATTAAATAATGGTCACATTAGTGATGCACACGAAACCTACATATTTTGATACTAAATCAATTAAACATGTAAGAATGTATACAAATGTGGGTATGGTTTTTCGTGTTTAAATTACAATACCGGTACCCTTAACCCAATCAAGTTATGCCTAAACAAGCTTATTCATTAATGCAACAATAACAAAAACTAAAAAGGAGATAGAGTTAGAAAGTCCTCACAGCAGGGGAGCCTACATAGTACTCTAATAGCCAATTGTGGTTACCAAGTTAAAGAGAAAAGAAAACTGTCAAGGAGATGCAGCGTAGCAATATAAGACTTTAACCTTTTAGGGTTACAAAATCAACACTAGTAAATCTTTTGAGTACACCACAACCAGATCTATAGATTATAGTAATAAGCCTAACAACAACAGATAGAGATAGGAAGAATCTCTTCTGTTAATATAGAGTAGCAACGCTCTCAATCGTAAAGGAGGACTCAAAGCTCCTTTAATGGTATTAAGACAAAACACCTTGACTCCAGGCAATAATGAATACCTATCATCGATAATCTCAAGTTTTAACCAACACACCCCAGGGATAAGATCTACGGATTTTTTATTGAAGAAACCCAAATACCAGGAATGATATGCACAACAACAATAGAATTTCAAAGATATTAGAACCTCAGCTATAATAACATATCAAAAAACTATGCAATCTAACTTTATTTTCAACTAGAATGTATGACAACTCTAAAAAGCTATAGATTTATACAAACTCTATCAAACTAAACAATAACAACTCTCTAGAAACACAGATCTTCAACACAACGACCATGATACAACCAAGAATAACACTCATACACATTACACTATACGCTTTATCCCTTATATATGATCATCAGAATATCCAAGAACCACCCATGACCCATGTGTGCTTAAGAGACAAAACCTGGTGTCACACGGGTCACTTGAATATCCTAGTAGCCAGCAACGAGTCACTCTAAGATCATCCAAGTCCAACAACTGCTCCAAGCAGTTTCAAGCCCTTTAAAACATAAACAAAAATACAATTATCAAAGATACAAAGTTAAGAGATTTAGCTGTTAAATTAGTAGAATATATAATTTTTAACGTGAATGTTTTCAAAGAATGTTGATTTATGAGATACTTTGTGTTTTTTATAATCTTGTAATAGTTTGTATGTTATTGTATTAGATAAAAACACATTACTAGACATTAATCACGGTTCTACACATCAATCACCGGTTTTGCTCACCAATTACCGGTCCTATCACATGAATCACGATTAGGCTTCCTAAGCAGTACTATCTTTAAGCCAAAGCATAAGACCCATTACATAACCTAACCAATTCAATTTCCATAAGGTATTGTTCCAGTTCTCATTTTTGTGTTTAATGGTTCCCGGTTCTAGCCGGTGAATGCCGGTTTTATAGTACCAACAGGATACACGTCTTTTGATCATGTCATGAGACTTACTTTCCGATCGTCGTATTTATAGACTCACTATTTATTACAGTCTTCATGTTTTTGTACGTCTTTGTGAGTTGAAGAAAAAGAAAAAAGTAAGGTAATATGAGAGTTTTTAAAAACTAAACAAATGTTAAGAATATATATTATTTTTAGTAATTATAAAAAGGATTTGTTATAGATGCATCCTATTTATATTTATATTTATCTCTCTCTCTCTCTATATATATACACACACACACACACACACACACACACTAGCGTTAGACCCGCGCTTCGTCGCGGTTTGATTTGGAGCGTATAAAATAACGTCATAATTAAGTTTTTGGGATTATTATGATTTCAATGAGTTCAACTATATATGCACTCGGATTGTCGCTACACATGTTTTAGTGATTCATATTATATTGTCATGATACAATTATCGAACATTAAATTGTTATAGATACAATAACACGACAGATACACGATATTATATTGTAACTAATATAATAACATGATTATTATAGTTGTTGTTATTGTTATTAATCTTATAAAAATAATTAGTAGTAGTAGTAGTAATATGATAATATTTATTATTATTGTAATTATTTTTTGAAACTTATTAAATAATATGTCATTAATTGACATATTTTATATAAATATTTAAATTATTAAACTCACGATATTCCCATAGAAAATATTAGTATTATTGTTATTATAAATATGAAGATATATATTAGTTGTATACTTAAATATTTAAATAAAATAATACTTAATTTAAATAGTAAGTAGTTATAAAAATATAATTAGTAAATATACATTTAAATACCAATTTATAGTATCATAAATAAAATAATATAATATTTAATGAAAATTAAATAATATCATATTATAAAATAATATATTAATAATTGTGTTAAATAATATATTAATTAGAAGAAGTTAATTAAATAGGAGACAAAAGTTAAACTATTGCATAAAACACTTGTATTCTATGTTTAAAATATTATATTAGGCGCTTACATTTTGAATTAAATTAGTATCTTATCATCTTAAAATATATTTATTATATAGTGGTTTGCCTCACGCGATGCGACAGGTGTCATCGAGTCTCACTTGA
>BJCN01320469.1:3529-14324 GCA_018326445.1 Flaveria brownii
GCGTTGACCTACCGCACAAAATCTCAAATAAAACCACACCAAATGAATAAATATCGGATTCCATGGTGAGGATTCTTGATTTTTCATAAAGAGGGTCCAAGTATCCTGGGGTGCCACATAGATGATCGATGACATAGTCTGTTTTAAGAGATATTGGGCTTATTAAAGAAAGCCCAAAATCAGCAAGTTTTGCTTTCCAAACATGGTTTAGTAGAATATTAGGAGTTTTGATGTCCCTGTGTATTACCTTTGCCCGTTTTCCAAATCCTCCATGGAGGAGATACAATGCGCTTGCCACGTCAATACAGATGTTAAGTCGCATCACCCATGTTAGACAAGGCTTGTGCAAATAACCATCAAGACTTCCATTGGATGCGAACTCAAAAACAATGATTTGTTCATCTTCTTCGTTACAATATCCTACAAGACCAATGACATTTTCGTGCTCATACTCCGAAAGAATTCGGAGTTCATTCAAGAACTGTTGTTCCCCTTGAGCAGACCTCTTATTCAATCGCTTTACAGCAATTGCAGTATTAATTCCATTGCCATCTTGAAGGTTTCCTATATAGACACTCCCAAATCCTCCTTCACCAATAAGATTGTCTTTATGGAAGGATTTTGTAGCACGTTTTATCTCTACAAGTGAAATTTTGCGACTGTCCTTGTTTCCCTATCAACAATAAGACACGAAAAAGATAAATTGGTTAATATCAATTGATGATTAAAATGGCATTGAAAAAATATATAAATCGGTGATTTCTAACAGAAAACAATATCATTTTTAGATCATGTGGTTGGTGTTTCAAAAGAGTGATGGAAATTGATAAAGAGAAACTAAAAATTAGTGTTCTTAAGGGGACATCCTGGTTTTAAATTGACTCGCCTCTATTCTAGTAGTTGAGGGCTAAAATCTCGCAAAGCCAGGTATTTATGAAAAATAAAAGTATATTAAGCCGTTGAAAAAAATAAACTATAAAGTAGGTATAGGAAGCTGAAAACATTATTAGAAACTAGCAGTTAGAAAATTAAGAGAACAGAGCAATATAAACCCTAACATTTTAATTAAAACAGTTAATTGTATCCTTTTTAAAAAAAATATTTGTGCTTCATTATTTTAATCTTGAGAATTTCAAAGCACCGACTTACATGAAAAAATAACGCTTTCTCAAGAAGCATGATGACGACTTCCATTGTTGGACGATGGGCTTGAGTTTCTGCGACGCATCGAGTTGCAATTTGAGTAAATGTGTGCAAAGAATCCTTGTTGGGTCCTCTATTTAGATTAGTTTTGTCATAAGACTCATAAGAAATTTCTTCATGTAGTAAAGGATCTATCATGTGCACTAGTCTTTTCACATAGAAGCTTCGTCTTGCCACGACCGCCAGCCCTTTGTTATTCTCCTTCAGGTAAATTGGATCATTTGCAAATCTCCCACATAAAATTTCAAACAAAAGAACTCCAAAACTATAAACATCTGATTCTTTTTTTAACTTACGTTTCTCCTTATATTCTGGATCTATGTAAAACGGTCTGCCAATACTATAGCCGAGATTGAGAGCTTCGTCTTCTTGATTTGGAGGTAGGAACACACAGTCTTTAAAACAAACAATCTTTGCCCCCCAATTCTCATCCAACCCAATGTTGTAGCTACATATGTCACGGTGTATTATCACTTTTTTGTCATCCATCGCAGAGTGAAGGTAGTTTAACGCGTGTGCAACATCAATGCAAATTTTTAAACGTTTTTCCCATGTCAAAAGATGACGCTTGTCTTTGTTTGTCAAGTGATCCGCTAGATACCCTTTTGAAACATCATCATTGACAAGGATCATCTCAGAACCTTCAACGCACAATCCAAATAAAGGGGCTATGTTGGGATGCATAACACGGGTAAGAACTTCAATTTCTTTGACAAAATGTTCTTCTGAAGAGATTTGTTTTATGATTACCGATGAAAAATTAAAATGCTCAAGTTTTGCTCTGAAACAAGTATAGGAATCCCTACATGCAATTTTGTGTTTCGGAGAAAACCCATTTGTGGCAATTTGAATATCAGTGAGACGAATCTTTAATTGTTTCAACTTCTTTCCCTGCAAATATGTGAAAGGGAAAAATGTTATAGCTGGAAAAATGAGAACAAAACTCAATTAAAATTGTGCAGCTAATATTTTGTTAATCCATTTAGCAATGGCGGAGCTTAAACAATACCTTAGTAGGGTGAGGGTGAAAGCAAATTATTTTACGGGGACGAACTCTATATTTATCATAAAATTTCAACTATCGAACCGAAAATTTACATTACCGGCCTCATAGAAGCTTCGCCTATGCCATTTAGAAAAACTAAAGACGATTATGAAATTTCCTCTATTTGTCTCTCTCCCACTGTTGTTTCAAAATAAATTCCAACTGATTCCCCTGCCTCATGACCCTCATCACACAATTGTGCATTTTGAATATTTTGTTTTTATATACTCGATATACAGAACCCCAGCCATTTGTTGTTCAAGTTTTATATCTTTTTGCTCTACTCTAGTTAGTGAAATTGGTAATTATTACATGCTGAAACTTCAAAATTTAAAGCTGAAGTGCCTGGATGTAAAACTAGTTTCTTTTTGTGACTATTCATTATTAGATGTTATATTATCATTTGTATTCACGCCCGCCCTAAGCAATTAACTCCACCGCAGTTTCTTTGTTTTGGGGCAAGGTTGACTGTTTTTGGCATTCAAAGATGAAAACATAGATTTTAATGAAGATGAAAAATACACAAACTTGATTTCTTGCTTAATGATTCTATTTCATACACGCATATATACATGACGTGACGCATTATCAAGAGACACAACCCTAGACAGACTAAAAACATTGTTTCACGATTTTGACATATTACATTCTGACCCAGTGACCCTTGCACAATTACTAAATACATAGATGATTTTAACTTGATTTTCTAGTATTACTCAAAGACCCTAATACAAAAATAAAGTTTAGTTTATACTTCAATACTTTTGATGTTTTGTTTGAATTTGATGTAATCATCTGTGACATTGCTGGAATATGATATTTATACGCATTTTTTTCTTGGTATAAATTTTTACATCAATATTAGGGGCAGCTCATATATCATCATTCAGAATTTCTAATATTTCATGGATATCTTATAATGGATATCTTATAGTTTTTGTAAAATTTCATTTCTAAACATATATATAACCCAATTGCGCTCTTTAAACTAGTTAAAAAATAATAATTTACCAACGAACACACACTCTCTACTCATAAAATTACCACACCTATGTTTCGTACAATTTGAACCCACAACCATCTGTTTGGTGGGTCCACCACTTCACCACCAAGATTTCCCTTTTTGGACAAAAACTAGTTAAATTAATATAAAGAGAACGATGAAGGGAAAAAAGATCGAGAGAGGGTCTCACTGGAATTGCATTTGTCAACCGAACTTCCAATGCATTCACGTCTCTATCTACAACTTGGTCCGTATTTGGGCGTTGTGACCTCTCCTTAAATCAATAATATGAAGAAAAAATATTAGTTCTGAAAACTGCAAGTTAATGATATATTTATTATTTACTTATGGGTGAAACTTTCCACACCCATTTGTGAATGTACCTTTAATATCTTACGCTACGATAACTCATAACTCGAATGGATGTGTAGGCCGGTTAATGGGAATGCAGTCAGACCCGTATCATAAGTGAGTGTTAAGAAGCTAATTAAGAAACTACTGAACATAAGATCACATATTAAGAAACTAATTGAACATAAACTGCCAACTTTAATTATTAGATTATATTAGTAGTTTCCTAATTCACTTAACAGACACAGGGTGCTAAACTTACATCTCACTTGGGTCAATCAAGTGTGCATGTGCATGCATGAGTGTATATTGCACATTGCTTCTATCTAATAAGTATATTTAAAGAGGTTTATAGTAGCAAACTGTTGTGTGTGTTCTTGTTCAATCTGTGAATCCATTTGGTATAGTAGACTAGTAGGATCCGTTTTGTTTAATACGGGGTCGCAATAATATACATCAAATGGGACTCATAGATCACAGGTTTCAAAACTTTATTGTGTTACTTTTCACCTATATAGATATACTTTATTGACAATCCAGTGAAAATATTTCATATTACAAAGGCATAGATAGTATTGAATTACCTGGATGGTGCTTTCACAAGAAAAACAAGAAATCAGACAGGCATCAACTATTGGTATCATTTTCAAAAGAATGCGCTGGAATACTGGCACTGGTTCGTTGCGAATCTGTGATATATGACAGAGACTTGTAATAAAAAAATTTGAAAGGAGCAACAATTGTGCTAATAGCGTGACAAGAAAACAAAAAATCATGATGAACTCAATGTGTGTCCATATTCTTGCCAACATTATTATTGCTATTTTTTTTTAAAAAAAAAGTTATGCTTCCTATGAGCACCCCTCTAGTTTCTTTAAAAACACTTCGTGAAACACTTTCAATTAGCATTCATTAAATAGATTCTGTTTGATATATATATATATATATATATATATATATATATATATATATTTATATATATATGTTACTTGACTTACTTGGAAATATAAGGCCTCCTCAAGTTGCTTGACGACGACTGTCATTGTTGGACGTTGGTCTTCGGTTTCTGCTACACAATCATATGCAATTTTAATAAACGTGTTCAAAGAATCCCCGTTGGCTGATCCTTTGTTTAGAACAAAACTGTTTTCACAAGTGTTCTCCATTATTATAGGATCTATCATCTTCTCTAGCGTTTCCCAATAGAAAAGTTGTCTTGCCACATAGGCAAGCCCTTTATCACTCTTCTTAAGGTAAATTGGGTCATCGGCTTTTTTCCCACATAACATTTCGAACAAAACTACTCCAAAACTATAAACATCTGATTCCCTTCGTAATTTACCGGTCTCCTCATATTTTGGATCCAAGTAGGAGTCCTTGTCACAATTCTCAAAATATATACCTTTATCTTTTTCATTTAGAGGTAAGATTTTGGACATTCCAAACTCAACAATCTTTGCCCTCCAATTCTCGCCCAACCAAATGTTGTACCTATTTATACAACTGTTTATTATCATCTTTTGGTCCTCTGTCATAGAGTGAAGGTAATTCAACGACTGTGCAACGTCAATGCATATTTTCAAACGATTTTCCCACGTCAAGATACGCATGCGGTTGACGTTTCCCAAATACTCATCAAGGGAACCATTACAAAAGTTCTCGGTGACGAGAATCATCTCCGAACCACCAACACAAAATCCAAGTAGAGCTACTATGTTGCGGTGCTTAACATTATTAAGCATTTCAATACTATTATAGAAATATTCTTCAGTTTGCATGTATCTGATACGTTTTATAGCTACGGTATTGTGTCTCTTGGCATGTTCACCGTTATTCTCCCCTTGCACAAATGAATGATCATCTATATCAAAATGATTGAGTTCTGCTCTATAAAAAGTAAGGTATTTGGAAGACCCAATTATGTATGCTTCTGAAAAATTATCAGTGGCTACTTGAATATCATTGAGACGAATCTTCAAGTGTTCCATGTTTTTTATCTGCACATATGTAAGATGGGGAAAGAGAGTTACATCTTATACTTACTTGAACGAGAGAGATATTAAAAAATAAATTGAGAAGAAATCGTGATTGCCGGTCCTTTAATTAGAAATTAAAGATGAAACAAGAACTATCGGCCCCCTTAAGCTATTACCAATACAGTTCTTTCGTAATATCTAAGTTTTCTCCAAAGGGTGAGATACAAAGTATATTTTGGCTAAAAAGTATAAGAAAACGCAATTAGTCTAAAAAGTCATAAAAAAATTATATCTCATCATCTAAATCGAATTTCAAAAAAATATTCGGGGTCTCTGTTCCTCTCGTCGTTCTCTTTCAGAAAAAAAAAAATTTCATTGTGTCTTTTATCACACAATAATATTGTGTCTTTCATAATGACTTAATAACGTCATCTTCTTATAAAAATTTTAGTCACTTTTATAAGAAAAAAACAAATTATGCTATCAATTTTTCTAGTCACTTTTTTTTTGCAATATAAAACAAAATACAATAAGCAAGACTAAAGTGAATTAGTATCTTTTGTTTTCAGAACTTCATGATTAGTATGTGTATATTTAATATAAACAAAATACAATAAGTGGTTACTATCTCGTGTATTACACGAGTTCAAAAAATAAAATATAAAATAATTACTAATAAAAAATTTTGAATTATATAATCATGCTTGAATATAATATATGATTATAATTATGTATAAATAGCTACTATAAGTAACTAAACAATAATGTATTTTTCTTAAACTTTTGTTTTATAAAAAAATTGTGGTTTTTAAATATTTTGTTTTAAGAAAAATAATTTTTTTTAAAAAAAAGTTCATTGTATTATGTATTTTAAAAAACTTTAATTTTTAAAAAGTGTGTTTTAAATAAAAAATAGGTTTTTAATCAAACTATACGTTTTTTAATTTAAATATGGCATCAGTAATATTATTAGTATTTAATATTATTATTAATTACAGAAATACATGAAAAACTTAGTATGATGAGCTTTACAACCGTGTCACATGTTATCTTATTTTTTTTATTATAGATATATAGATATGCTAGAAACTCATTAATTAAACAGATTATAGTTAGTAATAAACACGAATAGTTTCAGTACGATACTTTAATATAAGATATGATTAAAATTATATACACGTAATAGTTTAAGAAAATAAAACACTTATACTATTTTTTAACTCTCTTATCTAAATGGTTTTATTTTTGAACATTCATTTCAATATTTTCTTATAAGAAACTTATTCTTTATAAAAATCGTGTTTATTAAAAAATCTGGTTCGTAATTATTTTGGATGTTTTAATAAGACTATTTTTAGAAAATTTCACCTTTTTATTTATTAAAAAAAAACGGATTTAAAATATTTTGTTTCAAAAAGGTTTAATGTTTTAGAAAATTTCATATTATATAATTTTTTTTATTATTTCTATTATAATAAAAAAGATGTGATTTTTTAATTTCTTTATAAAATCTGTTTGTAAAAATATAGTTTGATTTTAAAAAATCTAGATGAGAGAGAGAAATGTAGCAATTAATAAAATTGATTTTTAATAAGAGAGAAAAATTAAATTAAATGTTTAAATTACTATAATACATTTTTGAAGGAAAAAATGATGTAAGGATGACTAGAGGAAGAACAAGTGATAAAAATATAGTTTAAGAAAATGACAAGTGAAAAAAGTAATATTTTTTTTATTAGATATACTATAGATATGAACAACATTTAATATGGTTAATTTTAGGTGATGAACTATATAGTAAAATGAAATGTTTATTACACGGATAGTCGTTATCACACGTATAGCTGACCGGAATAACTACCTTCCAAATACCCAACAATCTCCCAACCAAATTTTGTTCTAAAACCCCTGATGAAAAACTCAAAATTAAGGTGTTCGATATTCAAATCAGATAAGAAAAACTCATAAAATGAACCACCAAACTTATCCCGCGCTTCTAAAAAATTAAGGTGTCCAATATTCAAATCAGCTAAGAAAAACTCGACATTCGATTCAAATCAAATTTGAATTGTGTTTTGAGTATTCAAACTATATCCGATTCAAATTCAGTGACCGAATTTTGAATCGAATTTAAATCAATCAATTGAAATTTGAGTAACGTAGGAATTTACAATATTCTTTTAATTAAATCTAAAATTCAAATTTAAAGCTGATAAAATTACAGAAAAAATATCACTTAGGCTTATATGTAGTTGTAATTAATCCTTTATATTTAAAGATCACGCTGGACATTCGTTATGTAAATTTTTTGTAAAGTATTTTCTCTTTTACACTAATAATATTAATTTTTATGTTAAGGGTAGTTTGATCGCCTTCCCTTAAATTACTAGTTATACAATTCTAACGCAGTTTGATATTTAGTTAGTTTATATATGTGTTTATGTAATTTCTATATGTATATATATAAGTTTTATATAACGTAGCATATATTATTTATTTATTTTTATCATATAATTTAAAAAATTTATTAATATTACATCAATATATATATTTAACACATTAAATGAAAATTATATAAAAATGTTTTTAACTAATCTGAAAAGATTAAAGGAAATTAATTATATTTCTTTCTCCTGTTTATTTGCATCAGAGAAAGTGTGTTGGCTAGGATCGATAATAAACACATGTTAAATATAACTTTATATATATTGAAACTTGGATGACGTTGATAACATTCGAAATATAAAATAATAAAAAAACGAAGCCTAGCGAGGCCATTGACAATATATTCCGAACTTTACGATAATTCACGTTGGAATGTTTTTCATAACGTGGTGTAACATTGACAAATAAGAAGAAAAAGAAACACATCCATAATTAATAAAAAGTGTAGGTTTTAAATTGAAAGAATAAAGAAAATAGAATTTTAAAATTTTATTTTAACTACTTATACATTGTATCTTAATAATTTGTATATTATCATACAGAACTTCGTTTTAACAGAAACATATATTAAATATAGATACAAAATAAAAAATGCCATAATGTTATACTTAAAAGGTCTATAAAACATCATATTTCAAATGTTATAAAAAAAGGTTGAGTGTGTCAAGTGTTAATGTGCTGTTGGAAAAGAAAATCAAAAATAAAACATCTGGGAAAGTCTAGTGTTTAAATGGTACACTGAATTAAAGTGAAAGGGCTCCTCTTGTAAGTTTTTGAGGGGTGTGATGTAACTTTCAAAATCATGTCCATTTGCTTGTACATATATAATTAAATAATATAGATGCGTCATAGAAAACATAAATACAAACATAAATTAATTCAATAATTAATACACCAATAGTTTTAATATTACAAGAATAATTCTTTATGTGTGAAAAGAAAATTATACCGTCGACTTAATAGATATATTTTTTAACTTTAATTAGTCAAAATAACCAAATCCGTAATAAATTTTGAAAAAAAGGACGTTTTGTGTGACTTATTTTTTGAAATTACCCATTCTATAATTTGTTGTAATCATGAAACACAAAATTTATAACTTAATAAACAATAATGACAAGTAACCATTGTAGTGACCACCTAGACTTAAAGAAGAAGCTAGAATAATAAAAATTAAGAATGAGATGGATCGTACTTGATTTTCACGTAGCTGGTGAAGTTTGAAGGCTTGCTCAAGTTGATCCACAATATTTCTGCTGTCTGGGCGATGCGTCGGTTCCTCCTTTAAGCAAGAATATGCTATTTCTAAATATCTGCGGAGTGATTCCGGTGACAATATTTGATTCCACACCTGTGGATCGATTATATTCTTTAGTGTCCCATCTTCATAATGATATTTTGCCAATGGAGCTAGAGGCGAAACAGCCTCGTTGATATACGCTGGCCGCCCGCACAATAATTCAAATAGAACGACGCCGAAAGAGTAGATGTCATTCTTGACGGACGCACCTCCGGTGTGCTCAATCGTCGGGTCAAAATAGCCAACTGTGCCAACAGGTTCACAAGGGACGACCTCCTCCATCCGCTCAACTGTTTGTTTGACTGAAAACTCAAAACCGGATAACTTGGCTTCCCAGTTCCTGTCCAATAAAATAGTGTAGCTGTTGATGTCACGATGTATCACACCATAATGGCGTCCCTCGTCATCATGATGGAGGTAACTCAAAGCACGAGCCGCACCGACACTTATCCCCAATCTTCGAGTCCATGTGAGGTTCGGGCTGCGTAGGTACAAGCTGAGACTTCCGTTGGCCTCATGCGTGGTTACGATGATCTTCTCATGTTTGTCATAACAGAACCCGATAAAAGAGACTAAATTTGTATGCTTGAGGTCAGAAAGCACTGATATTTCTTTCCAGAACATAACGTCACCTGCCCGACGCTTACACGCATAAATCTTGATCAACTTCCCGGACCGCCAGAGTTGTCCTTTGTATACACCCTTTGCGATTATGTTACTGTTAGCAAAGTTATCGGTGGCCTTTACGACGTCTTCAAGTGGGATTTCTAAGTCACCAAACTTTGATTCCATGTTTCTGTTTATCAAGTAAAGGATGAATCAACGGTCGGGTTACAAAAGAAACTTAAAACTATAAATAAATATATAGCCATATAGGCCTTGGTATTTTTGTCTTGTCGACAGTTAAATGGGTCGAACCAGGTAAAGGGTTGAAACAGATATGAACAGAAGCAGCAGCTGCGCTGAACCAGATCCGGACAGTGGCAGCGACAGACAGCCGGATCGATCTGTAACAGCGGTGGCGGCAGCCGGATCGATCTGCAGCTGCAAGAAAAAGGAGAGGCGGAGTGCAGTGGATTTGCAGCTGCTGGTGGTGGGATTCTGCATTTCATATACTATTTTTATAGTTATAGTTGACTAGAGCGTTGCTTCTTCTAAATTAATAATCATTTTAATCTAAAAGTTTAAATTTGACGTTTTAAGGCTAGTGGTTTAAGTTTCGTATTCAATTAAAGCTAGACTATTAAGTATTTAAGTGGATTCACAACTTATTTTTTATTTATTTTTGAATGTGTTTCTATATTATATATATAAGAGTTAATCTCTGTTTTGCTACCTGTGTTTTGCAAATTGACTACACTTGAGTAACAACGTTTATTTTATCTCCATTTGAGTACCAAACTTTAAAAAAGTTGTCTGTTTCAGTCCAAATTTCAAACGGTGTTAACATTTTCTGTTAGATTTTTTTAAAA
>BJCN01320475.1:2023-13766 GCA_018326445.1 Flaveria brownii
CTATGGGTTCAGTCACGGGTTAGTCAAAATCGCACGTTAGGAAACACACAGTTGAGCTAACAACTCACAAAGAGTTGTGATCCTCCTTTAAATCTGCTTGCAAGCCTTTTCTTTTTTTAATTACATTTCACTTTTCATCTTTGTTATCTTTCACTTCATTATGTTATACTTTACATTCAATTTTACATTCATCATACCACGTAAAGTCATAACATAATACTTGACGTATATTATATTATAAAATATACGTTTTGAAAATTATTTAAAAGATAACACCTTATGCACATATGCATAAAATACGTTCATAATCACATTATAATTATTCTATGCATAAACCCTCACATATTCATACTTACTATAGTCCAAAATAGTCCATAAGTCAAACTAGGGTCAAACCCTAAAATTCTGTTCTTCCACAAAATTTCAGAAAATTTTCGAAGTGTTAGGCGCATGGGAACTATTTGGGCGCATGAGTACTATTTAGGTTTTCTCCACTATGCAGGATCAATGAGCCTATACTTAGCCATTTCTCACTTGGGCGCATGAGCCTCTTGGACGCATTGGCACTATTTAGGCGCATGAACGTACACTTAGAAATTTATAAGGCATTTGTTGGCGCATGTGCTACTGTTTGGGCGCATTAACATCTACTTAGACTTTTAAGCCAAATTTTCAAGTGCATGGGCCCTATTTGGGCGCATGACCATACTTATAATCTTTCTAAGGCAAATACTTAGGCGCATGGGCCCTGTTTGGGCGCATGATCACCAACTTATACATTTATAATGTATTTTTCAGTCCTAAACATGTTCTCAGCATGTTCTAAAACTTACACTACCATTTTAAGCGTTAATCTAGTACGCACAACCACAACACATAATCATACATACATTTAAAACATACGGTTATACATAACATTTTTACAAAAACTACTTACATGCATTTTCAGCCCTGAAAATCTTTTCAAACATGTACAAACCGGGGTCTAGAAACTCACCTTAGCTGCTTTCAAGCTCAACCACTTTGAACTCGAACTTTCAAAGGTTTCTATCACCTAGACATGCCAAAAACACACAACCGAACACATATACACAAATAAGAACATGTAGAACTCGGTTTCATGGTCAAAACCCATAAAAACCGAACCAAAAACTCATAAAAGCATGTACCAAACATAAACTCAGCTTCTTCTTCTTCTCCAACCGAGAGAACTTTGGTTTCTTGCTTCTTTCTCTCTCTCAGTCGACAAAAGCAGATTATGGGGGTTGATATGAGCGGCCATGCTTAAAGTACTAATAAAATGTTTAACTTTTGTTCTTTTACACAAAGCCCCCCTCCACCTTTGTTTATTTTACTTTCTTTCAAGATGCTTTTCCTTTTTATTTGACTAGAAATTTCGGGTGTTACAGCAAATCGGCAGATAGGACAAGTTCAGCACATGTCCTTTATAAAGATTCGGTAGAACCCACTTTTATCTACTGATATGTAGTGGCACCATTTAGTTGCCTACAAAGATAGTTCCATCATCACAAGTTGTTGTATTTTACAGTTACGGTGGTAAAAATTTAAAATAACACTATTATATATTATCCACTAACTATTAAATCTAAATTTTTCTCACAATTGTCATCTTCAATATTCATTTGAAAGCAAAATAACTCAATTTATCTTTTAAACCCTACAAAAGTTTGATCTCAAAACCTTTCCATGGGTGCTCAAACCCTAGAGTTCAGAGCGAATCACAATATCACCACATCACTTAAACCCGTTGGTGATCCTATCTATGATCTAGTTATTTAATTCTTACACAATAGCAATTATGCTTTTGCAATCTCTGTAGACCTAGTGATTTATGAGTCACACATTCGGGAATTCTTGATTACATGTTCAATTCAAAGGGAAATGGAACAAAAGTCCCCACCATGACGGTGCAAGAATTGAAGATCACCATCTCATGTGCAAAAATTTGACATCTTTAGTTCAATGATGCAAATGTTAAATCTTCATTCTCCAAAGAAGTCGTCAGTACCACTTTCAAGGAGATGGGATACGAAGGACCCCTCCTGACATCCACCTTCTCCTAATCATTGGTGTATCACAGTTGGAGAATCATTTTTATATCTTTTGCATTGCTTGTCAAACCAGCCAAGAGGATGGGATCAAGTATCATTGGATTTAGTAAGGGCTATCCATGGGCTTGTCAAACAGTAGAGTTATGATTTCTCAAACTTTATTTTTCAAAATCTTTGTAAGAATGTAATTGCTGCTGTAAAATTTAAGTTTTTAATGTACCATAGATTCATTCAACTGATTTTACAAGAAGAATTGGGTAACAAATTTAAAATTGAAGGAGTTGTGCAAGCATGAGGAATTCAAACAAAGCTATTTTCTCAAAGTTCAAGGTTACTCCAAAATCTCTTTTTGGGAAGGTCACTCCCCTGTTCACACATATGATTGAGGTCATTAAGCCTCAGGATGGCAGCATGGCAACACCCTCCATTACCGATCCCAAACCCCCCACTTTAAAGCCTAAAGCTGATAAACATAAATGAATCCCTATATCTTCTACTGAGAAGATGTAGACCCCCAAATCACCTCCCCTTAAAAAGGCAAGATTAGAAACAAGGGTCCCATTCAAGTTAAAGGTGTTAGCCATAACTAAACAATGCTCAAAGATGAAGGTTTCTCTTCCCTCTTCTGAGTAGACCCAAACCAAATCTGTTAGCTTTAATTAGAGTCCCATCACTCTATTGAGCAACCAAAAAGGGTACCATATTGCTGAGATAACTTCTATGGAAGAAGTCTCTTTAAGAACTGGTTCACATCCCAGGCCATTAGACTCAGCTCCTCAATCACCCATACACATGTCCATTACCTATAATAAAGATGTTCATACTACACTACAGCATGACCAACTTTATCCCCCTTCCCATACACTACAGATAGTGGAAACTGATGTGTTTGTAGCGGTATTTGACCCACATCCTTTATCCCAAGAGATTGATCCAAGTGAGGAAAGGATCAATGTGGAAGAGGTTATCTCTACTGCTAATCTATCTATTGATCAGTAGGATAGAGACATCCTTAATACCTCAATCATAACAACTCACATTGATAATATCTCTTTAAAGTCATTTCATAAGGAAAAGAATCTAGGCCACCAAGAAACCACATTTGGTGGTGAGGATGAAGAGGTTCGGCGTAGGACCTCATCTCCTACGGATTCCACACTTGTCGATGAGGGAAGTCTTATTCAAGTTCATGAATTAAAGGACCATAAACTTGAGCTTGCTCAAAAACTAAATGCCTTACAAGATAAAAATGCAAGGGTTCAAGGCTATACTAAACGAGACATAGTCCTTGAGTTTGAGAACTTTTTGCTGAAGGATTTGGCAGATAGAGTCACTGAGGTGGAAGTTTAACTCAGGACTCTCCAACTTCAAGGTTGAATCAACTTTAAGAGTTACTTCCTTACAGAAACAACTTACAACTCTTGAGCAATCTGTATCAAAAGTAATGGATCTTGAACACAAGGTTGAATCACTACAATAGAGCATTTATCTTCAACGATATATCATCCTAAGTCTTCAACTCTCAGCACCACGGGAACCTTTGGATGTGCCTTCCTTTCTACCAAAACAAGGGGAAGATGATCCCAAATAATCTAAGGATATTCTCCATGGATTGGCTAACCAAGTTATACAAGCTGCACAACCAATCTTTTTCTCTTCTAAATTGACTAAAGACTATGAGCCTCTATCTAAAGTTTAAGTCAAACTGAACGAGGTTATAGATAGGTATGGTTATGAGATGGAGATGGAAGCTAGGAGGGTGATAATGAGGATGAACCCAAAAGGTTCAACTTAGGAATAGAAGAATGGTAGTAATGAAAAGATACAACACTTCTTCCTTACTCTCTCTTAAAAGAAAGAGATCTGATGAAGAATCACCAAGGAGAGAACTTGTGCTAGGACTTGAAGCCTATCACAAGGCATCTGTTGAAGAAGAAGCACAAATATTAAGAGTGGTATCAAAAGCTGCAGAATTACTAAACAAATTAGCTGTGGATGCAACTGCCAAAAGTATCAGGTAAGAAGCGCATTCAGCAGATGAATCCTCATATAGAATGGTGGTTTACACAAGAGGCACCCAGACCATGGAAGATGTCATAGAAAGGCATGGGGTGACTCTTGAAGCTGAACCAGTCCAACTTCATAAACAACATAAGGACACACCTGAGTCTAAACTTAGAAAGTCAGCAGAAGTGGTATTTGGTCAACCGGATGTCACAGTTATAACCCTAGTTAAATCTGAGGTGAATATGGAAAACAGATGACCCAAAAGTCACTAAGGATGCTAAGAGAGTTTAGACAACTACCGATGATCCCAAGTCAGCTAGTGAGGTATTAGGTGGTTAATATTAATTCAGTTAGATTCAATAGGATTGAATATACTACATTTGAATTCAACACATAATTGCAGTGGAATTATAATTATCAAAGATTAAACAAAAGAAAATTACTTAGAAAATTACTTGTATATTGACGAACAATCTCAAAATACAATAGGGTTTGTAATAGTTGTGTAGGGTTTAGGCTTACAAAATTTGTAACAAACTTATCTATTTATAGGTTTTATGCAATAACATGTACAATTTAATTAACCACCCTAACAAAATACATAGGATAATCTAAGTATAAAAGTACATATCTGTATAAGCATTTCTATTTTTTCTTCAGCCGTATTTGTTTTTGTTTATTCGCATTTACTAATATGGATGACCAAAACCTTGGCTACATTTCTTTTGTTAGTCTTCATTATTTGTTTCTCTTCATTTGTATTAGTCATATGCAGATGGATAATTGCTCATCCGTATTAGTCTAAGTCATCCACATTTGACTAATGTAGATGAACAAATACTTACACATTCTTCATCCATATTTCTTCTATTGTATCCCCATTTACTTCAACACTTATATTTCCACCCAGATAACTTACCACTCACCACTTGAATTGGCATGCATGATTCTTTCAAGATCCAAAAAATATAGAATGTTTTACAATTCTTTTGGGATTATAAGTGTAACTTTAGTTTTTATATATTGAATGCTATGTACAATCTGGAGGATATTAAGAATTTGAGTCAAATATCTCCTCGTACTCTCTAGCTATTTCTTCTCTTGTTTGTTCCATCCTTATCATCTGGCCCCTACTGATCTTATTCTTTTGCACCTAAATTAGTTGGCTTCTTACCTATTTAAAAATCACTAAATGCTTACTTTGTCAGCTAAGTAGTTATCAAAATCGTATCTTAATTGAGACATTTTATTGTTGTTACTCGATCAAATGAAAAAAAAAACTTCTTCCTATCCCTACTGCAGTTATGTACTACCACATACAACCTTTCCTGTTGTGTGGGTCTTTTCCTTAATTTGCTCTGGTAGTAATTGTAGGCAACTAGACCCTTTGACCCTTTGAAACACAACCACTAGCTGATTAAGATGAAAAGAACAAGAAAAAACATCTTTTTTTATGATCCATCCCAGGACTATAATTTAATAAATCAACCAAAGCACATAAAATACCAACACCAAAAACCTACTTTATAGCTTAGCAACCTTGTGGAGAACAAGTAGCTTACTCTAGAAAGGAAACTTAGTAAACTAAGTATAACGTTTCAATAAACCTCTTAAAATAAGCATATCAGATATAAGATATCATACAAAAACTGAAAATAATCCCAAAGAATAAAAACAAAATGAATCAAAAAAAGAAATTAACCAACTCCAACTTTGGCTAACCCATAACATTAACCCGCAACCCATTCACCTATATTTGAACAAACCCGATTAAGTCTAACATATTCCTTTAGTAAATTTCCTTTTATTGTAGCACCACTACTTAGGAACCTCTTCATGGTGACATGTTATTATACTCATCATCTTATCATTTGTAATGCTTAAGCACATCTACCAATATGGCTCCAAAAGGAACTACAACATAGTAGTTGTTTGAGTTTGCAAATGATTAATAAAAGTGTTGCCAAATAGCTAGAGATATGTTGGCTTATGCGTGGAATAAGACAATTAAGAGTTCTAATTTACACCTCGTATGTTCCTTCTTAAGATTTTCTTGTGCTATCAAGACAAATTTTCATTCTTTACAACTTTAGTGTTTTTTTTAATACAAACAACCCTCTTTCCAACAAATAGAGATAGTATGAAACTAAAAGGAAGAACATCTATATAAAACTAAAAGGAAGAACATCTATAGAGATAGTAAAATGTTTTCCTATAGCAATGACATGTCATTGTTGTATGTGATTTTGGCCTATAGGAGCGACATGTTCTCTCTATAGGTGTCGTAAGCACAGAGACGTTGTAATAACTCTAAATTGTCATCAGGATACATGTCATCGGCATATATCACTCTATTGGAACAACAAATAGTCATTGTAAGTGTCAAGGTAACAAACTTTCTATAAAAAAATTAAAAAAAGTAATTTTTGATTATTCGTCACTATAGATGTGGTTTTCATAAAATAAAAAATTAAATAAGAGTCTATGGCAATGCCATGTCATCCCTATATATAGATCTATTTTTCTGGTGTAGGAATTAATTTTAATACAAATATTAAAACTACATTATGCATATCCAAGTTCAACAAACACATAGTTCATGTAAATTCAACAAAAAGCAATGTATATTATTCAAATTCAAGTTAATTTATACAAACACTAATGGCCACTAGGTGGTGTTACTTCTACATTATTCATTCCTTCTTTGAAATGCATCTTTTGAAAGATATCAATGGAACGCCTCCCCTATGAACAATAAAAATACTGAGTTTTTTATTAGCTGGTTAATAGTTATTTGTCTAATACTAACAATTATGTTTTACCTCCATATGTCACTTTTGCACGTATGATTGGCATTCATGGAAACTTAGATACCTTTGTTTAAATTTATTTAATTATTTTTTCTTAGAGCATCTCTTATAGGATAATCAAACAAACCTATATTGTCCCCTTTGCTTTGAGTTTTGAAAGTTAGTGATTTACTTTAATTTTGCTAAAATATTTTAAATAAATTAATATTAATTTTCTTTTGAGCGTTGTATGTGTGTGGGTTGTGCTACATTAATATACGGAATTGATAAGTTGGTAAAATAAAATTATATTTAACATACAAATGTATATATAACTGTAACAAATAACTTGCAAGACTCGCAACCTACTAAGATCCTATTTGAATCCCCATGAGGAGGTAGATCTCCACCATCCCCACCATGTGCTTTAGCAATATATTTTGACATGATTTAACAAAAATAAATAATATAGATTAACAACTAATGAGCAATAGAATAAAGTGTCACCAATATGTAATATACATAAATAATAAACTTATGCAAAAATATAAAACATGAATTCAGTCAAGATCATCAGTATACTATTGTGTGTCTACAAGATCATTGTCACTGTCATCTTCATTATTATCATTTATAATATCTTCCTCGCCTAAATTGCATTCATCCTCATCTTCATCTTCATCTCCATCATCTTCTTCATCATCATCAATGAAACTTTTATCACCATTTTGACTTGGGTCCCCACCAACATCTAAATTCATCTTCAAGGTCAAGTAGTCTAACTTAACAACCAATTTACCAAATCTATCTGATAAGTGTTCCGTGATCTCATCATCAATAAATAGTGTACTTGATTCACCAACTTCATAGCTTGAGTCGATAACCAAGTTATAATTAGATGATTTAGTGTCATGCAATATATCTATCTTACTATCAACACTCATTAGTTGGATGATCCTATTATTTTTTATGGTGAAAGGTTTAAATAACCCTTTAATAGTAAGTGATTCAAGAAGGATATTCAAGATTAAACACTTGTTTATCTTATGTGGCTATGATATACTGATCATCGTTATAACATGAATGGCTAACATCAATAACAGTGATATTGTTTTGCTTCTTAATCTCTTACCTGATGTTTTGAACTATTTAAAATGAAATAGTACAATTGAGAAACCATTTATGTAGTTCAACTCTAAGATGTCCTCTAGTTGACCATAAATTGGTATCTTCTTATCCTTTTGGAACAACACCACAATTTAGTAATGCGTTGAGCATCACCACTATGAACCACACATATAGCATCAGTGACTATGCAAGTAATATAGGAACATGCATTTATAGGACCATGTTTTAATTCCTATCTTCATTAATACACTTTGTAGACAAAGATGTTGATGATGATGATGTATCGTTTTTGTTGGATTGGGGTTATGAATTAAGAAGACTTTCCTATTTAATCAGAAGTTAACAAATGCAGAATCTAAGTTAACAACTTACTAACAAACATAAATACTTTAGGTAAATCAAGTACACAAGTTATTCTTTCAAAGTATTCACTTGATTAATCGAAACTAAGTACAAAGACAATATTGAGCAAATACACAAGTGTCTTAACAAAAGCTTACCTCTACTATACAATTTTGAAAGGAAATCTAAGCAATAAGAATACCTATCCTATGTTCAGTTGTATAACAAGACAGACAATCAGCACATTAAAGTTAGGCAACTTTAGTAGTATGTTATCTTTAAAAGGTAGAACACAACAACCATCGGTACAGGCATTCTTGTCCTGTTTAAAAGTTAATCAGTAGATCATGGAGTTCAATGCTGATTAGCAGCAGTCGATCAGAAACATATTAGGTTAGTGCTTTAGTATATGCTAATCAGTAGTCATTCAGCACATGTTGTTCCATAGTTGATTAAGTACTTAGTAGAAATTGGCAGTTGGCAGCCAATGCTAAATTCTTGAGTCTAAGTTCTGAATTTTTGGGTAGCTTCATCCTCTTCTATCTCTTAAGTGGTTTTATAGAGGTAGATTAACTAAGTTGTTTGTGTCATGCCGAGATAGTCTGAAAAGATCATATTCATTAACTTCAACTTTGTTGGCACCAACATAAGTCAGAGAAAAAGTATTAGTTGAGAAATTATAGCTCCAATGTGTGATTGGGTCATGAATGCTCAAAGGGGTCACATGCACAACATCTTCTTCTTTGTCTTCTCCTTGTTCAACTTGTTTTCAACTTTATCCTTAGAATGGTAGCCATGGATTTGTACTTTCCTGTCATGCTTTTATATTCTCAGATTAAAGTAAACATCTTCTTTAAGTATTCAAGGCTAAGATTAAAAACTTCTAGCTCAGTCAGAAAGAAAGACTTTGACTTATTCTTTTTTTTAATGAAGAATCTGTCAGCTTTCGAGTCATACCCCGATTTGATAATGGTTGTATCATTACCTTCTGAGACTCCTCTTCCTTAGATGCTAGGAGTTCTTCTTGCTTTGGATTTTATCTCACTCTTTTTGAAGTAGTAGTGAGAATGACTTCATCTGTTGAATCATCATACTGGCTTTGGGTTGCAGATTCAACAATTTTAGGAGCTTGTTGGACTGTTGGAGAATCATGCTTAGTAGTTTGAGTAGGTTGAGAAGTAGGAGGAGGTGATTATGGTTGAGTGCTAAGGCAGGTTCGGCAGATGGGGCAAGCTCAGCAGCTTCAGACTCTTGCTTCTTTCTTCTTTATTCTAAAGCCTGCCTTGACAATTCTAGATGAGATTTGTGGAATCTCATCGACACATTTTCTACTTCCCTTACCTCAGAATCGTTGCATGGATTCTTTAGTCTCAGTCTGGTTAAGTCAGCTATCTCCAATCTGTTGAAGCACATAAGTTAGTTTCTTGAGTAAGCTACTCTTCCAGCTGTTGATCTGGTTATGAAGCAGCTATTTTTCTTTTGATCATATTCCTACTCTATTATGGGATCATAAGCTAATAATTGAGTTTCTAGGTCTCTTTTACCAGCTTTAGCTTTGACTAAGGATACTAATTTCTGCAATAGCACTTCAGACTTTTTGTTCTTGCATCCAAAGATGCTGAAGTACTCAGCAATTTGCTCTATAATATTAAGGGCAGATCAAGTACTTCATTTTCATGGTCAAAGTACACGATCTCTCCATTTACCCTCTTGACAGCAAATTTCTTCATTTGAGAAATATAGCCAGCAGCCAAAACCATGGTTCACTTAATTATCTTCTCCTCCACTTCTTGGTCAACAAGTCTTGCCTTTACAACTCTTTTAGGTGTTATCTTTTTCTTTACTAGAATTAAAGAGACTGGATGATTATCATCAAAGGTTGTTAATTAATTTAGAGTCAGGGGATGTTAGAGGCTCAGTTGGTAGATGGAGAGACCTCTGAGTAGTTTGTTAAGGTCTACAATCTTTCCCATTGCTCCCTAGCTTCTTCAAACTTTTCGAGATCTCCAATTGCAACCTTATGTTTGATTCCTCTGATATTTAGATCAATGTTAACATAGTCATAAGCTAACATAGTCATTGGTCCTACTCATTTACTAGAGAAACCATAGTATTAAAGAACATATTTATATGTTGGTTATCCCTGAACTCTTATTGAACCTTTTCTATTTGCTTCCTCTCTTATTAAACTCTCTTTCTTCTAGCCAACTTAGCTGATATTTCCATCTCAGCATGAGATGCAGCTATCAGTTTTGATTTCATCTTAGAAATGCTCCATTTTATGATCTCGATGCAAATAAATCCTTTCAACTTAAGTTGAGCTGCTAGGAGATATTTATCTTGATCTTTCTTCTCTATCTTCTAAGTGGAGGCTATCTGTTTGGATTCAGAAGTTGTGGATATTGGAGATGGCTAAGTAGTTGCCCTTTGAGTGCTTTCGGCAGTTGGCCTACATAACTTAGATGTCATAATGTAAAGTACTAAAACTAAATTTAAACTAAAAAGGACTCGTAACGATGCTCCCCTTAACCTACTTTTTGTCCTCAAATAGTGATTCATAAAACCTTATCTCCATCCTCTTCTGTTTCTTGTTTTTCATCATCTATCACTTTGAAAAATATGAAGTTTTTTTCTTAAACTTATGCCCAGGTAAGAACTTCTCCGTACACTAAAAACATACCCCTTTGACCTTTTCAGCTAAAGTTCATCACCCATCAAGCCTCTCAAGCTAAGAGTTCTCGATTTAGATGCTAAAAGTTTTATGGCAATAGTCGTTAGACGTGGAAGCAAAGGAAGTTTTGAAGCATTAATAGGGGGTCTTAGTTTTATATCTTTTATCCTACTCTTAACATGTTGTGAACCATCCTCAACCGCCTTGAGTTAATTCATCAAGCTCTTATTGTTGATTTTTTTAGTTCTCACTAACCTATACTCCTCGTGTAGTGTTTAAGGCTTGAATATGTTCTGAACATTTTTACGGGTCCTGGAACATTGTTCTTCTTGTTTATCAACTGGTCTTGTTGCTTCATTGATTATTCTTGTTGCTTCACCATAGTCACTAAGGTGGCTTGGAAATCAAAGATGGCTTTCTCATGGTTGATGGCTTTGTTGACATCTTACAGGTACTCATCATGATTGAGGCTGAATCCAAAAGGGATAGATGGAAAGCTCTGATACCCTTCATAAGGATGGAACAAACAAGAGAATAGATAGCTAGGAGGAGATAACTGACTCAATTTTTAGATATCCTACAGATGGTACTTAGCCATTAATATATAAAAACTGAAGTTACACGTACGACCCCCAAACAATAGAAAAAAGAATTTACATTAACCCTACACAATGCAAAGTACTAAAATTAAATTTAAACTAAAAAAGGACTTGTAACAATAAAGATACACATTT
>BJCN01320479.1:0-28675 GCA_018326445.1 Flaveria brownii
GGAAAAGTGGTCAGCTTTTCCTCATAAGCGATACGTTGAAGAAGCTAAGAGTTACGCCCAACCGGGGTCTGTTGCGCAGAAGAAGGCGTTCTTTGAAGCGCATTACAAGAAAGTCGCTGCTCAGAAGGCGGCTGCTGCTGCCGCAGCCGCAGCTGCTGCTGCTGAGCAAGAAAGGGCCAAATCCCAATTTGAAGAAATAGTTTGTGATGCAAATCATGATGCTCATGATTCAGAAGCACTAATGTTGTTGAAATCCCTTGATTCACCCACTCGAACATCAAACTTACATGATTCGCAAACAGCTGTGTTGCACACAAGTAAACTGCAACCAGTTGTGTTGAATTTGAAAATAGCATTTAATGAAGAACAGCAGATCATAACTCAAGATGCAAGTAAGGCATATGATGCTGTTGATCATAGTTCAACTGCAAATTTAGTTGAAACCCATAGTGAGAAGACTCTAGTTGCTGCTGATATGAAGAACAATGAGTTATTGAATAATCCTCAGGATCTTGAGGATAGTGTTTCTGTTTCAGTTTCTGTTTCAGAGGATAGTAGAACATCTCAAATGGAGAGACCATTGTTGAAGGTTATACTCCTTTTCACTCCACACACACACACAGTTTAACTCTATATGAAACAGTTGGTGAACTAAAGATTTTGATTCTACTGCAGTCAAAATTGAACACAGAGCAGGAAGTTTTGCAACCCAAGATCAGGAGGAAACCAGCTGTACCTTCTTTTAGGTCAACATCTGTTGGCAAAAAACAGTCTAGAATCCCATATTCACCAGCAAAATATGTAACTTCTATGCCTTCCAGGAAAGAAAATATGGTCACTCCAAAAACCAAAAACTCGAATACAATGGAGTCCATTGATAAAAAGAGATCAGCACCACGATCTTTGTACACGTTAATGAAATCTGGTTCGGGTAAAGAACCATGCAAATTAAACTCCCCCGTGGTTCGAAAGACCGAAAGTACAAAACTTGCACCTAGTGTCCCTCATTCCACACCGAAACGCTCTGCAACGCCTATGATAACACCTTCTAAGGTATTATTCCTGAATATAACTGTTGTGATTCCTTTGTTTAACTAAAGCTGGTGTTAATCTTGTGTTGCAGGTTACAAATGGGGCAAATAAGCAACCTTTAGCAACCCCTACGGTGAAACAAAGGTAAAGATTCAAATTATGCGGCACAAGTTATTCGGTAATTGTCAAATTCATAACATATATTAACCTTCCTGTTTCTGTACATCTTGAAGGATGGAAACACCTATTCATCCTTCAGCTGTTGGAAGCAAAACACCTGGCCAAAAATGGCATATTTTCTCAGCTGTGTAAGTGGTTCAACTATTTATATTTTAGTTCTTGCTCCATTGGCTACCAACATATCCAATTCTTGTTATTTTTGCTTGTTTGTGTACCAATAGTTCAAAGTCCCTGAGTGCTTATAGAAACAAGCTGCAATCGCCAACTGTATCGTCCCCATTCACCTTGCGAACGGAGGAGAGAGCCGCGCGAAGAAAACAGGCAAGAATTTATGATCCTTTCTTTTAATGAAATCACAAGTCCTGTTTCTTAATCTGTATTATTCATTTGATCATTTTCAGAAGCTTGAGGAGAAATTTAATGAAAAAGAAGTACAGAAATCACAGATGCAAACAACATTGAAGGTTATAATAACTTCTAATTTCCCTTTTATATTCTTGTATGATTTTGTACTCATTTCCAAATAATTTTAAATAATATGTGTACATGGAGACTGCTAGCATTTCCATTCTTAATTATGCGTTTATGTTTCAGGAGAAAGCAGAGACTGAATTCAGAAGACTGAGACAAAGCTTTTGTTTTAAAGCTCGACCGCTGCCTAGCTTCTATAACGAAAGAGAAACACCAAAAAGCTCAATAAAGAAGGTACGTAAGGGGTTGTGTCGGGTCGGGTCAGATTGACCAGAATCACCTTAGCATGTCAAATATGATTATAGAAGTTATTATATATCAGTAGTAATATGTTTATTGCTCGTGTTTCTTTTGCAGACTCCACAAGCAAATATAAGGTCACTAACCCCTGCACGAAAACCTCCTACGACAATCTCACAGCCTTCTTCGACCAAGAAATCTTCCAGAAGGCTTTGGAAAACTAACGATCAAAACCCGAACGATCATCCTCTCGCTTCATTAGCAAGAAGGATGAACCACGAGAATGTTTCTCCTAATATTCAGAATTGATCTATAGGGAAACAACGCGATTATTGTGATTCGATTTCTAGTTGAGATTCAGTTTCTGTGCATAATATTACCAATCTATGTCTTTAGGGTACATCATTCCAGTTAAAGGTTATATCTCATTACTATTTGCCATTGCAAACATTTTGCTATCATGGTATGAAAGCACTATATGTTATAGCTGGGAAATAGCCTTAAACTTGTTTATTTCGTTTATTAAATTCTTTTGTTTTGTGGTTGTTCGTTTAACTGACGAATTTACAATCTTGTTTCGTTCACTAGATTAATAAATAAACTAAATTTCCTCCGCACAATTCACAAATTATTCGTCCGATTACAAGTTTATTTATAGTATTGAAATTTAAAAATGAACATATTGACCAACAAATGAACAGAGATACAACGTGTAAGGAAAATAATCTGATTAAATTATGAATTTATGAGTTCAAATATTTATATCTGAATTAATCTCTAAGTTGCTTATCAACTTAATCTTGTGGGTCCTTTCATTTAAGAAATTGAAAGATGACTCAGCGTGGGTCCTTTTTCTATTTTTTTTTTACCGGCTAAATTGGAATCACTTACGGATCACTGTAGTATCATCGTGCCACCAGTGTTACCACGCGATCATATTCCACCACCAAGTCACCAATTCAGGAGGAAACTCATAATTATGAGAAAACCCCCTTTGTGAGATTCGAACCCATGACCTAATAGGCCCTAAGTCTTATCCCACCACCAAGATGCCGCTGGGCTATAATGCCTTTGGCCCTTTTTCTATTAAATATTGAAACATGATCCCCAAAATAAATAAATATTAACGTGTGGGAGTTGAGGGAAATAAGTGTACAACAAGAATTGAGCCAACTTTATTCAAATGCGACACAAATAATAACACGATACGTAACAAACAACTAATTACAATAATCTTATTCAAATCCATAATCATCATGAATAATTAGCATATGATGATCATACAATTCAACTAAAAGAATTCATATTTACCACCAACAAAGTACCATCCATCATCATCATCATATTCATCCTCATCTCCATGTCCCCAACATAATCCCACATCGCAAAAGCTCATGGTCTCATCATCATCATCATCTACATCAACATCATTATCATGATCAAGATGGCTACTTTCATCATCATTATGATCATAAGAATAATCATAATCATAATCATAACCATAAACATAACTATAGTTATAACTTTCTTCCGTTCTATCCTCATAATAATCATAATCATCATTATCATAACCACCATCATCTACCAAATAAGCCAAAACCCCGGTGGCCGAAGTGCCAAACGAATATTTGGTCAACTCGTTCTCGTGATCAATTGATCTTAGCTTCATGGTGCCTTTGGCCTTGGCTTTTGACTTGCAAACCGGGTGGAGATGACAACCATTGCACCGCGGCTTTCGGCATTTTCCAGTGAATTTTGATCGGTTTGTTGGCTTTGTGGACACCTTGGCGAACAAGCCCATGGTTGATGCAGAATCCACCATCTTTATGAATCGCTGTTGAGATAATGAAGCTGGATCAAGCATATGATGGCAACTAACAACACCATGTTGACGACCCTCTCGTTTCATATTATGTGGTGTTTTTGGAAAGTGTTTTGAGTACAGAAATGGTGATGGTGTGTGTGTGTATGTATAGGTTTCTTAAAGAAATAAGAGGGACGAAAGAGGTTAGTTTCTTGTAGACGATTTGTGAAGTTGACACGCAAAATGTTTTTTTTTTGGTCAAACTATGCTTATTGGCTAAGATGACAGACTTGCTTTAATTCTGAAACTATTTTATTAGAGTCATAACCATTTATTTTTATCACTTTTTATTTTAGCAAGTTTTGAACATAGAAGTTTCACGGGTCGAACTGGTTGTTTAGGTTTTAAAACCCGGATGATGATATAAGTAGTAAAATTTTTATTTAGATTTATAATATTAACAAGGAATGATGATAAGTGATGTGCACCACAATCAAAAGGTTAAAGTTTAAATTTTACAGGATACATATTGTGATGTATTTTTCTTAAAAATATGTAGAATTTGTTGTAAAAGAAATTTACAATGTTAATTTAAAAGTAATAAATTAATGAATAAATAAGATTTTTAGAGAACTAATAAATTTTCTTTTTGAAAATCATGTCCAACAAATCCATTTTGCTAGTTCAACCGGCCAACAGCATAACCGGCCACCCCAAATGATGTGATTTAAGTCCCACCAGCTGATTCAATCCGGTTCTGAGAGCATTGATGAAATAAGATAAATTTCTTGTAAGGATATCATCTCCGAGGTTTAATCACTCACCTGCTCACTTCATTCAAGATAATGTACTAAGGTCGATTTGTGTAACAAGTTATTCATATCACCAGAAAGAGATAAGAGTCATAATCCTATAAATATTACAAAACAAAGAACAGATTACAACCATGTGAAAGTAAGAACCATTAGATTTATGTACATTTTTGTATATAAAATGTTTAAGCTAAATGGTATGTTGGTTTTTTAGTTAAGACTAAGCAAAGCTGCGAATGTTGGATGCTTGAAACAAGATTCATGCATCTTCAGGAGATGAAACAAGTGGTTCCTGACTTGACAAGTCTGGCTTGGGCGTTTTCACCGTCTTTTGAGCAGGGTAGAGCACATAATGTTGCAAGATGAACAGGAGGTCAAAGAAGATAGACACCTGAATACACCACCATACATAATTGAAGATGATTACAAAAACTATAGTGAACTTCTTAGGTTAACACGATTTAGGAGGATGTAAGCATTTAATTTGAATCCACTTTGAGCAACTTCAATCGTTTGACATGTTTCACTTCAAGGAAAGTATTTAATTTTACTCATATAATATGTTGGAGATATAAAACACAACTTAAAAATCGACCTACTTTTGGGATGAAAGTTACGTACCAAAGAAAGCAATGTCTTGCCTATATTCCCATAAAAGTTCACCCATGAATCTGAGAAATACAAGTAAAATGCATATGAGTCATTTGCAAAATAGATGTATTCATTCTGTAGCAAATCTTTTACAAGAGCAATTTGGATTGGCCTTGATTGGTTTTAAAAAATATGACTCGTGGAAACGTGTATGCAACACTTGAGCATAATTTAACCTCAGATTGTACCATCAGCATTTAATGTAAAATTGCATAAAAAGATGACATACTTTGATCTATAGATTGGACAGCCATTTGCCCATAATTTGCTAATCCTCCAACCAGATCAAGCAATATGTTGCCAATGCTAAATCCAATTGTGCTCTTCCTTTGGAAGTTCATGACAGCCTGAATACATAAAATTTACTTGGTTGGTATATCCCTGTGCTAAGAAAAGGTTCTTCTACAAACCAGTTGAATTTATGCAAATCAGTAACATAAACCCATCTTTAATAAAATGAACAGAATCCTGTAATTAGCAACCAGAGTCATAAAGAGATTCTTACTTGGGGTATGTACTTGATTACTGTCATGACAACCTGTAATGTGCTGCAATTAACAAAATGAATCAGTTATGAACCATGACATCTCCATAAAGCTGCGAGTGATGATAACCATGTGTTGAAGAAACAAGTGTGATGAAAATCCACCAAATATATTCAATTATGCTTTGATGATTACTAGAATGAAATGAGGAAAATAATCTGAAATGGATCTTACCTAAAGCAGGAGGCCAACCAAAGCCAAGAATGATTAGGTATGGCTATGAACACGCAGATGATAACAGTTAACCAGGCTACTGAGAGTATAGACATGCTAGTTTTGGAGACCTTTTGACCTCCACGCTACAAAATTGATGATAATGGTCAAAATCATAAAAAAGGTTCTTTTAATCCATTTAAATACACGATAACGCAAAAGTTGAAGGAGGCATCTTTGAATATTCATCAACACTTGAAATCAATCAAGTCTGTTAATTATCTAGCATAAAATATTTAAGAAAAATCAATGGATACTTACATCATAGATGGCTATCTGGAATAAGGTAAATGCAGTCAGCACAACCGCATGAATGGAGAAAGCAACATCATTTGCTGCTACAGGTATCATCTGCATATGCAAGTAAGTAAACATGCATAAAAAAAACGAACCAACTCACATCAGATGATTTTCTGACCTAGGGTTTTTTGCATCAGTATTCAAATTACAACATCACAATGATGCAAATCACAGAGCAATTTAGGGTTTTACATTGATTTCGAAATGGCCCAAGGTTCATGCCTATAGGAAAGCAAATGGAGTCATAGATCATTACCTCATCGAAGCCATATTTCTGGTGATACTGACGCTGAACATCAGAGCTAAAGAAGAGAGCAGCGTTGTATATCAGATACGACGAATGTTTCGTCAAATTCAGCACCACGAAATCGAAATTCAACCCTACCACACTGCAATATCAATCAGATTACAGATTCAGCACAAATTAACCTAAACTATTGGAGAAAAACATAGTAAAGTAGCTTAATCGATCATCGATTCATAACTTCATATCCAATCAAACCTACAACTTGAAAGGAAATAATAATCCACAAGCTTACCTTTTCCTTTTGAAATTCAATATGACCTGTGGATAGAAGCTGATAGACCATGAACAAAAAGCAATCCATCCGAATACACTTGAGATAACCTCCATCTCCGTTGAGTTCCATGAGCCCATGCTTCCTCGATCACCTGAGAAACACACAGTGAGAGAGAGTGTGTGTGTGTGTGTGTGTGTAATCGGGGGATCAAAGTTAAAGTTTCCACTGAGAATAAAAGTTGGATTCTTTGATAGTGGATTGACGTACGGTGGAATTTATATGGAGTTAGAGATCCAGTGCGGAAGGGCCTATGGAGGTGTAAGGTGGCTTCCAATTATATGGGGACACGTGGGAAGTTGGTTGAATACAGAGGGATAAGATGCAGAGAGTTAATGTTCAAGGTGACAGTGAACATACCCGGTTTCCTTAGCAAGGGGTGTGCATGGATGAAAGTTCAGTACACGAGAATCAATAAAAGCCAACAACTCTTAAATCAATTAAACTTTGAAAGGAGACACCCTATAATTTTTTAAAATAGAGATCGGAGTTTTAATAAGTATAATATGTTTTTAAGTGGGTTAAGGGTTTTACTATAGTGAGTCTTTAGGTGGTGGGTTTCTCTTGAAATGGTGGGCGAGTCGGGTCACCAGTGCTGTCTGCGTTTGCGGGCGTGGGTGACCTTTAGCTAATGGGTTTACCCGGTTGACCGGGCTTAAAAATTATTCGTTGGCCGTTTAAAAAAAAATTGGTTTAGGAGGAGACATCCTATAACTTTTCAAAATGGAAGACATGGGTTGGAGTCTCACTAGTTGTAATATGCTTCAAGTGGGTCAAAGGTTTTACCATAATGGGCTTTTGAGTGGTGGGTTTCCCTTGGAATTGTGGGCGAACCAGGTTACTAGCGCTGTCTGCGTTTGCGGGCGTGGGTGACCTTTCGCCAGTGGGTTTACCTGGATAACCGGGCTTAAAAATTATTCGTTGGCCGTTAAAAAAAACGAGAATCAATAAAAGTTTGATTTGTTTTTAAAAATATTATCAATATGGCAGTTGAGTAACACGTCTGTTTAAAAACAAAATTCTGTACTAAAAAACACAATATATAAAATATTGTAGAGTTGATTTTAATTTTGCTTTTGATTAAAATAACTATTTTTCTTTAAAAGATTAAAAACATCAATTTATCTTCAAAAGTTTCATATGTTGTTTCAATTTCATAACAAAAGTTTTATTATTTTGAATAAAGCTAAAACAATTAAGAAAACTTTTGAATTGTAATAGAAACAACTCATGAAACTTTTGAAGGTATATTGATGATTTTTAATCTTTTGAAGGAAAATAATTATTTTCAATAAAATCGTACTTAACTCAAACATATGAATAAGCTTAAATTTATACAAAACAAACAAATTAAGAACCCTAAAACCTCCATATTCCTCGTGACAATCTTCTTAATCTCCCCTACCTCCATCAACTAGAATCCATTAAGTTTGATTTTGACACTATCATTGCTTTGATCTTGGAAAAAAAAACAAAAAAACAAAAAAGAATAATCAGTGTGAAAGTCCATAGACTATGGACGTTTGAGGAGCTTCCCTGCTAACTTCTCATCCTCTCTCTTCACCCCCTCTTACAGAACTCAAAACTTAAAAGAAGCGCTTAATAAATCTTAAAGATGGATCACTTATTGCACTCAATATATTAACTTTGAATATGCAGTCAACATTCAAGATAAATGCTTAAGAAGATCTCGATCTCTTGCAAGACTAAAAGAAAAAGATAAACCAAATTTTCAATTTTATCCTTTTATTAAAACAGTTACGGAATGAACATGTCCCATGTGTACACTCAGGGAGAGAGTCTAGCCAACAATGTTCTCAGCATCGAATTGGAAAACAAACCGGTCATCTTGCTGGTCGACTGGTCGAACCAGATTTAATAACTAGATAAGGTCAAAATTATATATATATTTATATTATATATATAGTTATATATGTAATTTAATATAACTATTTTATATTTATATTTTATAGTTACATATAAAACTCTACAATAATTAAACATTCAACACTGAAATTTATCGTTCGACCTACCCGTTAAACCCATTAAAACAAAAAAATATTTTGAAAATCCGGTCCAAACCGGTTCTCAGGCTCGGTTCAAACCGGCCAGTTCTCAAAGAAGAAAACAAGTTGAGGTGGATCAGACCGGTGGCCCAACCAAATCCTGGTCCGATCCAAACCTAATAACATTGCTAGCGAGAAGTACTTAACTCCTTGAGAGAAAAAGAGGAACCCATATCTCATTGTTGAGCCTTTTACACAAGGAAGAAAATATGGACTGGACTAGATCCAACAGGTTGAACTTATCTAGACCTAAGCCCGAATTTTAAACAGGATCCTGTGATTATGTTATCAGGCTCTTTCATGAACTGATCACACAAAAATGCTTGTGGATTGATGTATGATGACATGACATTATTCAGGGATGATTCTGGTCATAGAAACAGAATTTATGGCAAGAAACAACCATGTCCACCAATAATTATCAACAACAAAATATAACTATGCTCTAATATGATATCCCAGAATAAAAGAAGAATGACAATTATCTTTTTCACTATAAAATTGAATCAAAATGAAAAAGAAAAGAAAACACTTATGATTGAAGGCTCTTGATGTTCCGGATTTGCTTCCCAGGGTTCAGCCCCTTGGGGCAGGCACGAGCACAATTCAAAATTGTATGGCAGCGATACAACTTAAACTCATCATTTACAGCATCTAGACGTTCTTTTGTATATTCATCACGACTGTCCATGATCCATCTGATTGAAGCAATGATTGCACTTGTTACATTCGGTTGCAAATGGAGGTAAAATGTACCAAGAAAACAATATGCAAGAGATTGTAAAGTCATATCAACAAATATGTGATGTCAATGCCCATAAACAGGGTACCTATGATCAAAATTTTCAAAGGTGGAACTCTTGACAGAAAAACAGCCAAAGAATCCTTAAGGCGGCACAATTTAGCACAATTTTCAAGTTCTAATCCAACTTGAATCAGCTTTCACTGGTTTTCTACCTTTACCCCCTTAAAGGTCATCCGCCCAGCACAAGCTACGTTTTAACTTGTACCATTGGCAAAAAATTGGTGAAGTCCTATGAGTTTTCCGGTACCAGATTCTCACAGTTACCAGAAAAACCAGCCAAACAACTTTGGTTTGTCAACAAGCTAAAAGTCTACTTCTCATTCAATCAAGCTTAACATGATGATTTCGAATATTAGGTATCTGCAACCTAAAAGAGTGAACCAACTCCAAGAGATTTAAGGCATCACAAACAACATCTTCATATCACTATACGGAAGTGTACATGCCATTTAACAGAAATTCATGCATGATTATGCCATATGAAAATAAGATTTGAAGGAATAAACATATGAAGAACTCATCTTATATCTAATCATGTTAACAAGAATTCCAGCAGGATCAACTGAATCAATCTCATTAATCAAATAACTAGCATCTAATACACATTAGAATTGAACTTTCAATAAAACTAATCTGGTAATCGTATGCAACAAATGAGAACAGTGACAAAGAAGATCATACCGATTGGCGTGAAGAAGAGCAACAGGACCAAGGTAAGACTCAGGGTTCCACCAATAGCTAGGGCACGACGTACTACAACACGAACATAATATACACTCATACATTCCATCAAGCTTCGCTCTATCCTTCTTACTCTGAGGGATCTCCTTCCCCTCCCAACCAGCCGGAGCCGGTGATTTCCTCTTCAACCACGGCTCAATACTCTTATACTGATTGTAAAAATTCGTCATATCCACCACCAGATCCTTAATCACAAACATATGCGGCAACGGCGTGATCATCGTCGCACCGTCCGACGGAATCTTCGTCAAACAAGCGAGTCCGTTGCCCCCGTCGATGTTCACCGCACACGAGCCACAAATCCCCTCACGGCACGACCGACGGAACGTTAACGTAGGATCGATTTCGTTTTTTTATCTTAATCAGCGCGTCGAGGACCATTGGACCGCACTCGTTGAGATCGATCTGGTAGTTTTGGAGCTCCGGTTTTTGTGGATTGTCGGGATTCCAGCGGTAGATTTGGAAGGTTTTCGTGTTGTGTGTGGATCGGGCGATAGGGTCCGAATGTTGAGTTTGGGGCTCCGATGCATGTAATCGGAGGATTGAGAGTTTCGCTGCCGGCGAAGGTTGAACCCTAGAGAAAGCTCGCCGGAGTATAGCAGTGACCATTGTTGGGGAAGATGAAACAGAACGACGATGAGTGTATGGGGTTTTATGAGATGGGTGGGATTGTAATACTTGTGGAGTGTGAAGGGTAGTTCTGGAATCTGACTGTAAGATGTGATGACGTGGAAGTTTGGGAACCGTGGATTGGGTGGTGTCGAATGTGATGTGCTCGTGAACCGCCAATCAAACATTTATTCAAACATTTTTATTTTTTATGCTATTGGTTTCTTGAAAAATAATAATAATTCTTTGAAAAGTGATAGTAATTTAATTTGCTGATGGCACACAATTTTATGCTATCTGGTTTCTTCAAAATGATTAAACAAGATCATTAGACTTACTCTAATGATTCTCACGCATTGATGACGTGGACTGAAATGAATCGTTGACAGCATCACCCCTACCTTGGCACTCACCGCACAAAATGCAAGGTGCGGTGAAATTTCACCACATTTGTTACCTCCTTCGCCACGTACATTTCATACTTTTTTTTCTTTAAATATATTCTTCTGATGTAAAAAGATTATATTGAAACATCAAGTGAGGATCATACTAGCAAGTCAAAGTTGAAGTGAAAAATATAATAGGACAATAAAACAGAGTGAAAATAAAACTGAGAAATAACCACTATAGATGATATTATTGTGACTTGCACAAGGCTAATGTTGTGCTCCTTGACGCTAGGGGACACCATCACACCCCTTGCAGTGCATAACCGGCAAGGTGGCCCCATTAACCTAGGCCACGAGGTGATGAGCGTGAAGGATGTTCCGGCAACCCCACTTGAAGGTGACAAGGTGAATGATATATAACTCACCACCGCAATATACATCCAAAGTTATATAATGAAAAGAAAGATGCAGGGTGATTTTTTTCATGGTTTAGGAATCAAATAAGAAATCTATTGAGAAATCAAGAGAATATTTGTTTATATTTGGATTATTATAACATTCACAACTCAATATCTCCTAAGCTTTTAGAAGGACTAGTTTTTAGACCAGTCTAACCTATTAGCATCATCAAAGCACCAACAAACATCTTGATTGGCAGTTTTTTGCTTTATGAATTTCACGCCATATAAACCATCTGTCAAAATCAGCTTATTAACGGCTACCAGAATGACTGCTAGAAGATGGATCAAAATAATTAAAGATAACAAAAGTTCTAATGTCAATAACATCTTTATATCAAATTACAACATTATGATACTCAGCAAAGCATACAGATTACATAGTAGTAAATAGAACAAATATGCAGGTATTAGGACTACAAAATGACCCCAGACCAGTCCAGTGTTTATTGTCTTCAGGGCAGACCTGCACCAGCTTCTTAAAAAGAGCTCTAGTTCTTTAGAAGCTGCATACTCATGATCCATAGGAAGTAGATGTACAATGATATGATACGATACAATAGAGTTACAAATAGTACAAATCCAAATGAAATAATAGAATCCTTCTATTGATATTAATACAGACAGCACAAAATGATATGAAATAATACAGCAATGCAAAATGTTTAATTTTTGATAGTCATGTTGGGTTGGGTTGACACCCCCCACCTCCCAAATCACTTTTAAATTAACAGCTAAAAAAGTTTAAAAAAATACCAATTACCTTTTAAGCTATAACTTCTCTGCTTTACCTATTTGACCCATTAAAGATATAAAACACAACCCAAAGCCAAATTGACCAATTCTTAAGTAAAAGGGTCAACAAAATAGACACATTTGAACTAAATACGATCCTCATTTGTCAAAAATAGCTTAATAATATATTAATTATTTTATTAGTTTCTTTAAATATATTGCTAAGATTGGGAAAAAAAGGACGAAAAAGGTGTTTAGATCCAACATCATGACCCTGCTCACTATGTCTTATCCACTTTACTGTAGTAAAGATCTGTCATACGATGACCAGTAACCATGTGAAAAAATCACTACTTCCCTTTATTAATTGATTTAGTAGCAAACAGAAATATGTGATTTTGCCATGTAGATTCATTGGCCTATTTTGTTGACTTTAATACCAAAAAAAAGGTTTGCAAAGACTCGTCTACTGGCAGAATAAGAAATTAAAATGATTACTGAATAAGATCCAGTGTTCTTCTTTTCCTGTAACAAACAGATGTTCCATGAAACTGCAATAAAAATGAGAGAATTAAACTAATATGGATCTTTGCTTTGTATTAAGAAACTTGCAGAACCTAGGATCAGCGATCTCTATAGCCTCAATTCAACTTCTTATTACCTCATCAATGTTGATTGCGAATCCCTCTGTTCAGAATTTTACATTTGCCAAAGAAGCCCCTCAATGAAAATTTTCATTTCCCAATTTCATTACCATATAAGTAATAGTTTTCAGATGATACACCAACTTAACGATAAATCATGTTACTTGATATGCTATAATCCACAAACTAAATTTTTCTTTCCCATAATATTAGTAAAGAAATAATTGAGGATTCATTACACATATTACACTCATCCATGAATATGAATCATGTACTTGGTTCTAAGAAGCGTGCCTCAGGGTGAGGCGATGGAAGCAATTGCCAAAGCACCTAAGGGTGTATAGTGGGCACTTCTTGCACTTATAAGTCAAAATAGGACCGTTGCTCTAAAAGTGTAGAAAATAGCATCCTTTAGGACGTAATATGTAAAAAATACTAAAAGGATGAAGAGATTATGAATGGTTTACCTGATGAACAAGGCTGGTTTGAAAAAGAGATGATAGAGATGGCAGATGTGAATTTGCCATGTAAATTCATTAGCCTCGTTTGTCGATCTTAAAGCCATTAAAGAAGGAACACATAGATTCAACTGCTCGTAGTATACGAAATTGCCATTATTACCGAATAAGATCCAGTTCTTCATTCCCGCAGCTATCATTTGTTCCATGAAACTGCAATATAAATGAGAGAATTTTAGTATCTCGCTTGATTCTATAAATAAACTCTGTTTGACAACTATAAAGATGTCAAAATAAGATAAGAATCTTTAATTTGTAATAAGCAGCTTGTAGGACTTCTTACTGCCTCATCAATGTCGATCATGAGTCCATGTGTTCAGAGTTAAAGTTACATTTGCAAAAGAAGTAAGCACCTAAATGATATTCTTCATTTTCCTAATTTCATTACTATGTAAAAAGCAATAGTTTTTCGATCATAGTCCAATTTCATGATACATCGTGTTACTTGATATGCTATACAATCAGGAAATAAAATTTTTCCTTCCCATAACAAAGTAAAGAATATAACGAGTATTAATTACACATTATACTCATCAATGCATATGAATCACGTGCATCTTGGCTTTAAAAAGCGTGCCTAAGGCGTGAAACGATGGAGGCGACCACCAAAGCCCCTTAAGGTCTAGGGTGACGCTTCTTGGACATGCAAGTCAGAATTCGTATCCTTGCTCTAGAAATTTAGAAAATAGAAGGTCTAGTATATGAAAATGACCAAAACAACGAAGAGATTATGAATGGTTTACCTGATATGTAAAAAGGATGAGAGTGATGTAGCTTTTGCTTGTACATAAAGCTTATTTGGTTGTACATAGAGCAACGCCTCACATACATGAAGCTCTCACCTCGCGCCTCGGCTTTTTGGAACTAAACGCCTCGAAGCATCTCGCACTAGTAAATATGGGCTCCGAATTCTGTCACTCACTAACAAGAAAATTATCAGTGGCTTCTCCAAACAAGATAATGCAAATATGAAGAGAAAGCATGTTTTTGTAAGTGATGAAATGTTCGGAGAAGATTTGATTAAAGCATGCTCCTTCCTTTTCACAAAACAATTTTCAAAATTTTCCATATTATTGATACGAAGGGCTTGTAGCTAGCGGTATCAAGGTGTTAAGTATAGGTGTCCATCCTCAAGTGGTTGATGGTTCTAATCCCATGATGGACATCGTTGTAGATTTAGTCGGTTTAAAGGATGTGTGACTAGCTATTCTAAAAAAAACGATTATATGTGAGAAAAGTGACATTTCGATTTTTGATAAGCTTTGAAATTGGAATTACTTTTGTGCCCCTTACCAAAACATCACTTGAAATTTGTAACTTTGATCATGGTATGCAAGTTTTTGTTTCTGTCCTTAATAAAGAAAATGTTGGACATTTAATTAACAATCAAACCTTGGTTTTATATGCAGTGAAGAACTAAAACTGAAATATATAACTATACTTGTATCTACATTAATGGGGGATGAAGCAAATAATAACTAATAGATGAATATGATAATAAAGTAATAGCTTAACCATGGTAGCTCTTAGATGTAAGTGAACAGAGTGAAGATATTCACACATCAATGGCAGTACAATTTAAAACCAAGTATACCATGCCTTTTAAGAGTGGATCTGAATTTATAAAAGACAACTCACATATACCATGCCTTTTAAGAGTGGATCTGAATTTGTTTAATCTATGGACTATTGTGAGTGTCGGCTTCTATAAAAATGCAAAGACTATAAACATGTAGAAACCAAAGCCACAACGTAATTACTGCTTAGTACACAATATTATCATATATAAGAGCTAAAGTTATTTATACAATATCAACTTGGAAGCGAAAAAAGATACAAGCATTTATTGGCATCATAAACTCTCTAACGAAATGTTTCTTATAATAACAATACAAAATTACCTTTCTTATGACTTTCTAGAGAAACACTTACAAAGTTCAAGTTCCCAAAACTTTGATGTGAGTCTAATTATTTTTTAAATTGCATAAATTGTTATTTTAGTATTACTACATTAGCCTATTTAGTATATTACTATCTTTAAAGTTTCACTATCTATAACACCAACAATTTATTTATTAGATAGGTTTAACTTTGATAGGAATTAGAGTTTTATTAGGAAAGATACTCATCTAAAAATCTATAAAAGGACTTTAAGCTTGTAACCATAATATGCTTGATTTTAATTATTTGATTTGGTATTTACCAATTAGGAGAGCTGATCAACCTCTTGAATGTCAATGAAAACTTTTGTTCTTTAATAATTTATTTTTTATGTTTTTATCATAACAATGGACCCGGGGCTTATCACCTTCGATCTAGTATGTGTTGTTTATATCACAATAATGTGTCATTTTAATCTAGTATGTGATTATGAGATGGAATTAAAGCTTCAGTCAATACTTATTGCTTGTAATCTTTCATCTAACCATAAACAAAGAAACATCACCATGAAAAAGATCCGGTGAATCATATTGGCATCAACCTCGGATCATTTTTGTCAAACATGACAGAAAACATGTAATTAATAAGGTTAACCAATCAAGCAGATCATGGTATCGTTAAAGAAAGCAACAGATGGAAGAAAAAGTCTGAATACAGGAAACAGAAATTGTTTTCACCAACACGACACATCTTAACTCTTAACCAGATATTAAGTTATATTTTATAAGTCAAGCAAAAAACCTGAGATGTTCCTAGCTGAGAGATTAGCTTAGGAATAGGAAACCATCTTATATATGTATGCATATATGTGTATATATCAAGAACTGCATCATGGCCTGAAACTTATTTCTGTGGTGTGCCACTCTCCTGTGACTTAACGCCAGAAGGAGACGCTGATGTGGATCCATGTGTTGATGAATGCTTCTTGGGATGGTCGAATACACAAGCAGGACCAAAACTACATATATCTAAATGTTCATAAAACAAGCATACCTTCTTCCCCTGTTTTCAGAAATATAACATGATGAATATCACAGAAATTATATTTATGTGATATCATAGCTTCCTTTCATAATTAAAAAAAAAAACAATATGCTATCATAGAAAGATTCATGGTTGAAATCAAATAAGAGGAACAATGCTTCAGGCCATTGATATCAACCAAGTAAAAACATTTGAACCAAGTCCAGAAGCCATAAGAGAGTTAAATGCTTACAGGTCTTATTGGCAGGCCAACATCATTGAGAACACAAGGTTCTATTTTTGGAATACAATCCTCAGCAGTTTCAACTTTTTGCTTGCATTTTGGTGCCTATTTATATCATAAAGTGATTATAGCATCAGATTGGTAATATATATCAACTTACACTTAGCAATGGACTGCCAACATATGAAAGAGTTTAAGATACAATAAAGGGAGATCAAAACGTTACTGAAACTAAATACCAGGTATCAATGTATATATCCTTGCCAAGTAGACTGAGATGATTGGTTCTAGGTAAACGTACCTGATCCCCACTCGATGCGGATTTACGACGCAAATATGGGGACATGTTGACTCTTATCCGACCAAATGAAAGGTACGGTCCAGTTGTTTCGAAAGCTTCTTTGTGATTATTCATCGGTTCAGGATCTGAAACCATGATAGGATCAGGGTGGTGGAACTTACAGGATGCACCATAACCACACATACCAGTACGGAGGTAGAAAGAACAGTTCATCGTGCCCTGGTCAAGAAGATAATACAGTTTACTACAGATCATTTACCTCTAAATGTGTTCTGCAACTCTCTTAGATGGTTTAAACAAATAATTAATTGGCATGGAAGAAAAGATCAGAAGATATAAATTACCAATCTTTTTGGAAAACCAAAAATGTTAAGTTGCAGGGGAGATTTTTCAGCCTCTGATTTGGAGTGATTGAATCTACAGGATTTTCCATATTTGCAAAGACCAGATGGATAAAACTGCATCATGTATGAAAAGGTAAACGGCATGTAAAACTATAAAGGGACTCTCTTGGACCCAACCTACAAAAGTGCCTCAGTAAACAAAAGAGTTCTACAAGTAGAGTACTAATTTGTTTGGATCATGGATTTGGTAATGAGGGAATAGACATAGGAATGATAGAGGGCTTTTGGTTTGAGGGTATGCGTTTTTAAAACTAGAAATGAAACCTTTCAATTTAGGCTCCTCAAAACCCATCAAGGGGGTTGGGTATGCAAAACTCATCTCCATTGACATCCCACATTACTATTAAACCCAAAGCCATAGTAATTCCAATCTACCAACGAAACACCAAAACTGAGTATGATTCAGGTCTTCGAGTTTTAGTTTGGTTTTTGGGGTGAGACCAATGTGCATTTAAGACTTTAAGTTTAGTAGTGTGGCGATTTAGTTAGTTTTATGATGGGGACATCCAGGAACCAGCCACCTAGCGTATATATACTTCTTAAATTCGAAGTTTCTAGGATTTAGGACAGAGAGAAGTTTCATCTTCATCACAAATCTCATATGCTCGCACTCTTATCTTAGTCCTTCCTACCCTCACAACATAACACCTTCCCCTTCATCAGATACAATCAACACTTTGTGTGGAGCCATAAAGCAAAGCTTGATTCTACAAGACAGGCAGACAGCCACAAAGCTTTATTTTGATAATTAATACTGCAATTTCATTCAAAAGTTTGCTGTTATGACATTGTTCTATTAAAAAATCAGTGTCAGGGAAACCCTTATCGTTTCAACCAATTCCACCTCAGTTAACTCAATATATTAAGATAAACACGCACAAATAGATGAATCTAAAATCAGAGGACTCGATCACATGTACCTTACACGGAATCTGACTCTGGGGTATCTTCGACGAACTTCCAACACCATCTCCATAGTTTTTAGCCCAATCATCCTTCATAACACATAAACAAAACAAACATAAAGAACATAAATCGGGGATTGCATGCGACTCAAACAGACAGACACAAATTTATCAACGCTGAGGGCGGTCGCAAGAGTTAATACCATAATTTTCTTCAAAACAGGGTGATTGAGCTTGCACAATGGTCCGTACTTGCACATCATAGGGACGAAAACGGGTCGAATCGGGGACTGCATGCGACTCGGACCATTTGAATCGTCTGAAAAAGCATCGATTTGGTTCGGGTTGAGCCCTAGGTTTTGAACAGCCCGAAGCAGATCATCAGCTTCTGGTTTTTCGGAGTAGAGGCGCTTCAAATCGCGAAAGAACTTTCGCATGATGCCTTCATCGCCGGTGGATTCCATTGATGGAAGAGAAACCCTAACGATGGTGGGATGAAGGAAGTGAGAGTGGAGAGTTGACGGTGAAGAAGGAAAGTTTAAGCTTCTTTGAATTGATTGCATGAACAAAAACCTTTTTGAGAGATGATAACTAAGTTGAAAATTAAATGGTCAAAGTGTATTTATGATCTATACGTCATATATTAAAGAAATCCTCGATATTTAGACATTCTCTCGGTATAAATCAACGCACGGTAGAATTTATACGGGTTGTATAGATCTATACGTATCGTATAAGGGGGTTGTATAACCATATATATAACGTATAACCCCTGTGATAGCCCTTAAATTTTCATTGTATTTAATTTTAAATTTTGCTATACGTATCGTATAAGCATACATGAGACGTATAGGGGGGGTGTATAGGACGATATGAAACTTATAGCCCTCCAACATCCCCTGAGTTTTCTCATATTTTTAAAGTCGACGATCTTATACTCCTCGTATAGCCCTACAAAAAACGGTAGGGGTTGTCGCTTAATAAATATGAAACCCTAAAAAAAGCTTACACGTATGAGTTCACTTCTATGATTTATTTTTTTCTTTCTTTCTTGGAACGACAAATGTACGACATGTTTCGGATTATAGGTGTTATCTTAATCAGGTCATCTATCCGTTTTCTAGTTGGTGGAAACATATAACTGGAAAATCATTTGGCTCAACCATAAACATTTAACTCAAAGTAAGACCTTACGTATAATTTTTGTGGTGAGTTCGCTCAATGATTTCTTTTTTTTTTATTTCTTTGAATGGAAAATGTACGATCACCGGATTATAGGTGTTATCTTAATCAATCCCATATATCTGTTTTTTAGTCGAACCGCACCCCCAACCCCATAGGAGGAAGCCTATACTGGAAAATCCACTAGCTCAGCCCTAAACGTTTAATTCAAAGTAAGACCTGAATCCATTATCTTTATATATTTAATTTGAAAAATTAGAAATGTGATTTTTATTTATAGAACAGTGTAACATGTTGGTCCGGATGATAAATAAAACGTTAAAGAATTTTGTTAAGTGAGCAGAAATTGGTTATTATATATTCTCTTTAGAAAGAAAATAAATACAGTACATGAGCGTACACATTAAAATACAGGGACCCTGTTATTTTCATTAATAAAACAAAAAAAATAATAAACGAGGCCTCGCCAATGATGTAAGTGGTAGAGTGGTTAAAGGGTTGACCTGGTGTACTAAGTGACCCAGGTTCAAATCCTACCATTCCCATTTAAATTTTACGGCATCCGGGTGAGGATTTGGCTCGGGGTTTCATCTCGGGTTCGATCCTAATGGGTTGATGTGGGGCGAGGGTTTACGGATTCAATCCGATTCTCGCGCATCTGGGGCAATGGCGGAGCATTATAGAGGCCGGGGGGCCACCGCCCCCCCCTATTTTTTCGTCCGTAGTGTTAAATTTTAGCCCGATAGTGTAATTTTTTGACCCGGTAGTGTAAATTTTTATATAAATATCGAGTCCGCCCCCTAAAAAAATCAATTTCGCTCCCGCCCCCCCTACGAAAGAGTTGAAGCTCCGCCACTGATCTGGGGGGTATGACTTACGACTAGCGGCTAGGTCCAGGGTAACCAGTTCCGATGGATTGTCAGGTTCGGAGTCCTATGCTATTCAAAAATAATAATAATAATAAAGGAGGCCCCACCCACCATCTTCTACGCAGTGTCTTCATTACGAGGGTACGACGTGTTAATGTGGGATCACGATAACTCCGGAACACTGTTAGACGATGCGTGCTGCAGTAAACCCTGGTGGTGGTACATCGATACTCGCTATTTATAAGACGAAGTACTTTGTCAAAATATGATTGTTATAGCCATTATTCATAGGTTGCTTTTTAATAGTAACTATAAATTAAACTCGCATGATGCAAAACAATTATGAAATTTGTTATACGTGTTATGAATTTATGATAGAGACATTATACAATTAAATATATAAAATAAATGTATAAAATTGTGACAACGATTGACCCGGATCTAGAATATGATGATGAATCGAATGTAAGCCACCCTCCTCCTTCATCAAAAACCGTTCCTCCGTCGATCTTAAAAAGGAATTAGGAACTCGTAAATGGAAGCCAAAACACATATACAAGCACCAAGTACCAAACGCAAAGAAAGGAGTATGGCACTGTTCATTGCCTTTGTAAATTAACATATAGGATAATTCAGTTATGAAAATAAAAAAACATAGACAAAAAAAATGATTGAAAAGGCTTGTTAAAAAATCAGTAGCAAAGAAAAAAAGCTTAAAAACAAATATAAAAATAATCAAAAAATAAAGAACAGAAAAAAAAAAAAACAAAAAAAAACATAGTTTGTTAACCATGGAGTTGAATCCGGGTCGAAGGGTTCACAAAGGAGTGGTCATTCTGGTGAGCTAAGAACAGTGTTTTTGTTTTAGTTAGTAGAGAACAATATTTGAGTAAGGGCATGTTTGGGATTGTTCTCCATAATAATTTATTAATTTATTGATTTTTTCAATAAGTCAATAAGTTAGTATGAATTGACTTACTAACTTATTTATCTAACAACCATCATATTATCAAATACTATAAAATAACTTTTTAACTTTTTAAAAGTTAATAAGTTAAAAAGTAAAAAAAAAAAACACTCCCAAACACCCACTAAAATGGATCCGGAATTTTTTTTAAGAAAAAGAAGAAATGTAAGTCATCACTCTTACCTTTTAACATACAGTAAATGATAATAAATAATAATTTATTATGGATAATAACTTATATAAAATTATAAATAAATAAAATCCGTAATGAAACTGAGTTAGACTGGTAATTTTCCAATCATATTCAGACTGCAGGTATGGGACGTACGTGAAATTAGTTTCAACAGTATAGTTATTCAAAACATACATACTCACATACCCAAACCATACAAGTTAGTTTAATTTTTATTATTTTTTTCTCTGGTCTCTAGGTAATAATATAATCTATTAATCACTGACTTTTTAGTTTTTACACTTCTAATTCTAGTTTTTATACTTCTAATTCTATGGGTGATAAAATTAGATAAATTTTAACAAACTAACAGTTGTACCTGATACCATATCTAAAGCCCGAAGGTATACCTGATACAGTGATACCCATCTCAACTCTCAAGGTAAACCAAAATACCATGGTCTTACATCTCAGTATATTTGTTTTACAATAACATTTAAGGATTTATATTATTCTCAACAAAATACGAACTAAAAATGTAAATAAATAATTTCATTTCACTTTTATATTTTCTTTCGTAATCTGGCCTTATAAATAACTTTCACCCAATAAGAATTGTATGCATTGGTCAATATGACTGTGAAGTGTTTTATTTTGTTTTTCTTTTATTTCAACATCACGTCATGTATGTTGTGTATGAAAACAAGTGAGATCTTCACCACCTTCAGACCTAATAAAAGTCCTCTATTTCTTCAACATAGTTTCTTTAAATTTAGGGTGTGCTTCTTCATCCCATGATTCATTTTGTTCATACCTTGTCTTCTGCAGACACAAATCAAGAAAAGAATAACATATAGACGAAAGAAGAATATAAATATATAATGTCACGTTCAGTAAAATTATCTGTCTTTTCTCCATCTGGGTTGGTAGGAAAAACATGGAATATCTTGTTAGTGAAGATGAAAGCTACAGTTTCCGGTTCAGGTTTGAAGATTCAAACTGAACCCGCTTTTTGGGTGCAGAAATCCAGGGTTATAATTCAACACAAATTGCCACAACAGAAGTGGTCATATTGAGTATGTATGCAATTAAAATACAATTTGAAAGACTCATTTTTATTATAATTGTTTGACCTGTTAAGATACCAAATCAACCTGTTCACTGATTTTTATTATAATTGTTTGACCTGTTAAGATACCAAATCAACCTGTTCACTGTCACCTCTCTTTCAACAAGCTACAAAGATGCCATTCAAGAGATCTCAGGCAAATCATGGCTTAAAAAAACATTGCTTAAACGCGATACAAAACAAGCTGATTCTAGCAATTGCTCAAACATTGTAGCACAAGAAAATGCAAATCAAGCAAAGTTTCTTTTAAAAGATAATTTGAAGTATACCAATTTGCATGAAAAATCACCTTATTTTTTTGAACGAGGATCACGGCTAAGATCATGCTTCCTCAAGGTATTAATGTAACTTCTCATGAGTGTGAATTTGTTGCTTCCAAGATGATACAAATAGTCCCATGTATATATCCCAGTTTTGTGCAAGTCGTCAAAAAGTAATCTACGTTAACCACCAAAAACATACTTATTCAACTAGTATTTGTAGAGAGTTTATCACTGAATTATCATTAGACTGCTAATAAGTACCTTACCCCGTAGTTTCCTACGGGTTCTGCAGACATGATCCCTACATGACGGCGTCCATAAATCACCTGGTTCACAAAAATTTGATACTGGTATCAGAACAAAATGAGATCCAAATGCAGGTTTAAAATATTTTTCCGTCAGAAACTATTCAAGTAACGATCACAATTTCTAGTTTGAAGATGTTAATAATCAAAAACCAATTATATAATCAGATAGTTTGTAGGGGTGACAATTTGAGAGTTCAGACACTACTTGAAACATCATACCACAATAACCAGATTTGAAACATTATATATAGACGTTTAATAACCTTTTTAACTATATCGGCCTTGATCAAGTTGACATATCAACCCGTGTAATTAAAAATACTGACCAACCAACTGATATAAGACGTTTAGAACTTGATTACAGCCCATTTACAACTTGTTAATACATCCAACTCATTGGAAAAATAGGTTAAACAGGCCATATACTGGTTACACAGATTTAAGCATATTCAGGTTAATTTCTTTAACACAAATAAGTACAAATTCAACTCTCCAACCTGAAACCATTGACACCCTAGTGACTTGGACACTTGGATTAAGAATCACAGTTATTCATCATGTTTGACAGTATTAGATAAATTGGTCTATAAACAAAAACTGCAAGTCAATATTAAAGTTCAAACTACCTTTTCACCACCAACTGATCTGATCTTACTGTCAACAGCAGGGCTGCACACCCTCAAATACTCAGCCTGCAAATTGTACAGACTTCCATCTGCAAATTCAACCTCAACCTAACTCCAACATCACAAAAAACAGTGCAATCAACAAAACAATCTTAAACATTCACTACCAAACTCTCAATCACCCTAAATCATTATTTAAAAAGACACCACAACAGAAATCAAAGTGAAGTTAGACTTAGTTACATTCTTCGGAGGATGTAGAGCAAATCTGATCAATCGAGGGCAATCTCCGGCCGTTGTGCTTAACCTTCGTCTAAATCTCAATACAGCAGACATTATTACTCTTTCTTTGCACGCAACCACAAGGTTTTTGATTGTTTGAACCCCAAAATATGAAGTGATGCGAGGGGATGAGATTAGGGTTTATGAAGATATGATAACAAATAAATGTTCATTTTGCCCCAAGTGTTCAAAGATCACCTATCAGAAGAATTCCGGTGAAGATTCCGGCGACCTTCATTATTCGCCGACGGAGAGAAACGGTGGCGGTACGGTGGATATCGAATATTCTGGTGACTGTCGCTCGAGGGTATATTGGGCCTCAAAAAATCGGGCCTTCGTTTATTTGAAACACAATTATTCAATCAGATGTGGAAAATGTATGTTGTTGTCACTTGTCAATGTGGGTGTTTGTAAGCTTTATTTTAGGCTTTCTAGTTTGTAAAGGTTATTTTTAACAATGTTAGTGGTGATAATTATTTTTATAATAAATATTAATCGTGTTTACTATTACACCTTTTTAGTGAGTTAAAACGTCGCACCTATGTGACGATACTTTTTACTCATACTCATTCATTAAGGTATTACGGATGTCATTGACATCTATGATGAATAACAAAAGGCAAAAGGCGATTGAAGAGGGTTTGAATATAATTATTAATTATTTTTAATGATTGCTCATGACCTTGTGTCATTGACTCAGTGGTGTCATCACCCAGAAAGATTGTTTGAATTTAAATTTTAAATCATTGCAAATATGGTATATAGGAGTGGGGAAATTTTGCTAAAAGATATTCTTAATGATTATTTCATATATTGACTAGTCAATAGACTTATAAAGTTTGTTGTTATAGTAAGAATAAGAATATACATACTTTAAACACATATTTCAGAAAATGACAAGTTATATTTTATAAATCAAACATTAAACACATAGTCGAGGTGAGGGTTTGGCTTAGGGTTTCATACCGGGTTCGATCCTGATGGGGGCCAGGGTTTACGGATTTAATCCGGTTCCCGTGCATCTGGGGGGTATGACTTATGACTGACGTCTAGGTACAGGATAACCAGTACTCTCGATAGATCGCCAGTTTCGGAATCATCTACTATTAAAAAAAATCACATAGTCGATTTGACACCATTACATGTAGGCATGTAGCCATATAGGCTGATGTGCTGATGGGACTGTTGACCCACGTATGCTCGTGTGACAAAAAAATGACTCACACCGTCACACGTGATTTTTTTAACTAAAAGGTGCATTTGACTTTGTTTTGCTTGTCCAATTTACTCATCTAATATATGAAACTCTGTACATCATCCTTGTTGAAAAACCTTATCACACAACCTTAAAAAAATGTGATATGAAACTATAAGTAAAAACGGTTATTAAGTATATAAATGTATATAAACTGCTATTTAAAAGACATAAGCTTTTGAAAATGATGTGTTAGAAGTGAAACTTAAATGTCAGATACATATATTATAATATATAATAAAAACTATTAAATGCATTTTTGACAAATGATATTTTTTACTCGTGTTACATGACACCATTAACTATTTAGTAGATTCGCTTACGTTATAACAAGAAGAAGTATCGAAAAAGAAATTATTAACTATTGGAGGATTTCATTATACTTGTTCATACTAGTAATGCTATTAAGCTCGATCTAGTCTTTTTTACTAATTTTTCTCCAAAAGTAACCTAGTACAATGTGCTGAAAAAAACTAACTTTTACACCCCACACCTAATTGTTTTCTAAAAGGAAAAATAGGTCATCTTGATTAAAACAATCCCATAATAGCAATGAATCTACACCATCAACCCATTGTTGTATAGAATAATCTCCTTCGACTAAAAAAGATTCTTCAATTGAAGAATTTGGGTTGACTGAACTTGAACCCTCGAAAGAAAGCGAGTTAGAATCGTTTTTTGAAATTGATGCATGATTTTCTTGGTCCGTGTTTGTACATGAATTGATGTCGAAGATCTTGCACGCCCCCTCGAAATGATTCTTGGAGTTCATGTTTATTTCAAGTGTCGCTTCATCTATCTTTACAAGATCTTCTTGGATATTTTCATCTGTTGACACAGTGTTACATTGTTCAATCTTGGTTTCAAGAAATTGTTTCTTCTCTTCCGTAATATGTTTGTGGGTATCTGGGTCCACTCCGAGAAGCTTTAACTTTTTCTTGATTCGAGTATTCCAATGATTCTTGATTTCGTTGTCTGTGCGTCCAGGAAAATGTGAGGCTATCTTAGACCACCTAAAACATTACAAACATACAAACATCATTTATCGCATTACATACAAACATAAATTACTTATACAAGCTTTCTTGATAAAATCACATAAACAATTCTAACTAGCTAGTTACGTACCTGTTACCAAGTCGAGCATGAAGTTCAATAATTTGATCCTCTTCAGCTTCGGATAAGGTACCTCTTTTGAGATCTGGCCTTAAATAATTAATCCATCGCAATCTGCAGCTTTTTCCGCATCTTAGCAAACCTTCACGAAGATCAAAATTTTAGAAATAAAAATTTCATGAAAATAAATAAGAAACAATAAGAGAAATCAGTTAAACTAAATCAAAATTATAGAAAAACACAATATAAGAAAACAATAAGCTACTTGAAAAATATCTAAAAAGAATAAAAGGAAAATATAATAGTTGTAAAAAAACATAATAGGTAGATTGCAGAGAAAAACAGAAAAAAGAATATAGTAGGTTGGTTAAAAAAATATAAATATGATGAGTTGAAACCACTCATATCATAAATATTTTTAATACAAGTGTTTGGTAAAATGTTTTTTTTTTTTCAGTAACACTCATTTGGCTAAAACCTTTGTTAGTTTTATACTATAAACAAGTTTAACCTTCACTATTTCATATAATCATGTTTCTTTTTCTGGACATATTACAAACTCTATGAATCATTCATCCTTGCAACAGAAAACTGAACATTAATAACAAGAAGGATATATAAGAACCTGCAAGCTTAGGAACCATTCGCCAACATTGGATGCCATTGCCGATGATAAAATTCATAAGCTTTCGATCTTCTTCCATCGTCCATGGACCGCGCTTCAATCCTGCTCGATCACAACAAGGCTGTCTCCCCATGACACCACGAAACAAGTTTCAAGAACCGTCGTGTGTTCTTGATCTCGTTCTAGTTCGTGTTACACATAAAAACCAAACAAACCCTTTTATAAATAGAGCTAAGATTCCCCCGACAGATAGTTTAGGAATATTAAAAACATGTAAAGTTTGTTTTGAAAGAGGTTAATGATATATGACGCCTTAAGGAATACCCTAGCTAATTAAAATGGTCACCCATTATTTATTTATTTCAGTTTTTGTGGACTTGGCTTCTTTGTGTTTGTAATTTTGTAAAAGAACATAGCTAGTTTTACATTATTGTATCATTCTTATTAATAAAATAAAAGTTATAAATATTGTTATATTAAAAAACTCAAAGGGTCACAACTCAGATGCATTTTATAATTACTCAATTAGACCGAATCAATGTAACAACGTATATAGTAATCATAATATGAAAGATAATATCTCATACACACATTCAATACATAACTGTATAACATTATTTATTATACATAAAGCTTGGCAAATATAACGAGAATTAGAAAGATAAAGAGACACTTATTAGGGGTGTCTCTACAGTATTAAAAACTAAAGCAATCGTTTTAAACCCTTAAATTTTATGGGCCCCTAAATTTGAAAAGAAAAACATATGTTTATTTATATTATAAGCTGAAAATATATGTAAAAATCTAATCAATATTTTTGTTTCTAAAGATTAATGAAAAGAATAACAAAATTATTGAAGTTTTATCTAGGTCAACTTACAAAACTTGATTCATCGAGGTCGACTTATGAATCTTGGTTAATTAATTACCTAATCTACTAATTGTTATTGTCTGATCTTGATTTATACTCAGTTGCTTTAATCTTATCATTGTTCTTTTGCCTATCTAATCTATTGTTAATTGTTTCGATTCAATCTACATTTGCAGTTGAACTTTCTTTTTATTTTAATCAATTGTTGATTGTTTATCTTTTAACATGCTCTTTTCCAATTTATTTTGTTTAAGTTAATTACATTGTTTTCTGTCCTAAGTTGTTTGCTACCAAACTACAAATCAATTTGTTTATGTCGACATTCCAAAGCAAAGGTTTTTAAAAATAATATATAGGTGAGGGTCTTAAAATTTTAATTTCCAGAAATATTGAGCCGACCCTGATAGTTATATAACTGTCTTATATATCACAGTTAGACCTGGCAAACTTGACCCATCTGC
>BJCN01320480.1:0-11092 GCA_018326445.1 Flaveria brownii
CGCGCGGATGCGCGTCATCTATCATTTATGACTACCCCTTCCTTGACACGCATTTGCGCGTCATCTGACCCCAAAGATGACGCGCAATGCGCGTCATCTTTTGCATTTTTTCTAGTAGTGATCTCTGAAGATTCACCAACTTGCATAAGTTGGTAAAAAGGTCCATGCTTTTGTAACTGTACATTAAGGTCTTTGTCTGTAAGTTTATACTTTATGTACTTTTATCCTTTTTGTATTATATTAGGATGTGAGCTATGGCATGTCATAGTCACTAGTCAAAAGGCAATCTGCATTTTGACTCTATATTCATTTTGTTGTCTTTCTATGTTCCTACTGGCTTTCCAAGTATGTCCGGTTGTAGGATGTAGTATAAAGTATCTCAATGTCGTGTAACTTATCAATGATGCATTGTAACTCTTGTAAGAGAACTTGAGATTAATATACATCGTCCTTGAAAACCTTATATATATTGTTCTTAAGTTCTGTCTCTTTACTTACTTGTGTTCTTTGCATCCTACTCTTAAAACCTAGTTCCCTATTTGATCTGTTAAGTGCTCTAACACTCTCCTCATTGTGAGACTGATTGTATTGACCATCCCTTAATTGGTCCTGCAATTGGTAAAAAAAAAACTTTCTAGGCTCTTGATTGTAAGATCTCACAATCTTAAATCTTCTCAGTTCTCACAAAATACTTAACATCTCAAATGGTAGCATCCAAGGCTGATATGCAAACCGGTACCATGGTAAAGTCCCCACTGATCACTCCTGATGATATTGATACTTGGTGCCTAAGAGTGGAAGGCTTTATCAAGTCATAACACAGCAGGATGTGGGAGTCTATTATTGAAGGGCCTTACATTCCATGCACCTCTTCAACTGCTGCTGAAGGTGGCATGATTCCAAAGGAGGTGGCTGACTATTCTGAAGAAGACAGAAAAAGAATAGATATAGATCAGAAAGCCATGATTTCCCTCCAAACTGCTCATCCAAATGCCATCTATAGAGGCTTCAAGAAGTGCAAAACTACCAAGCAACTCTCAAATGCACTGAAGATGATGTATGAAGGTTCTTCTGATGCAAACGAAAACAAGAAGGATCTTTTGAAATAGCAGTTTGAGAACTTCACCGTCATAGCAGGTGAAACCATGACTCAACAATACTTCAGGTATGTTGAGATTATGGACACTCTGATGGATGTTGGAGTGAAACTGGAGAATAAGGATATTATGAGAAAGTTCATGTCCTCTCTTCCTAGACAATGGACGCACTATTGTGTGGTTATTAAGAGGATTGAAAATCTCAAGACCCTCACTCTCACTGAGTTGTATGGCATACTCAGTGGTTACCATATGGAGATGAACATGCAAAAACCACCTGGCAACTCTAGCAATCAACAGAGTTCTCCCCTGCACATGGTTGAAAGGGATGGTAGAGAACCACAACACCATTTCATCTCTTACCCTGATAACTCACCCAATGGCCCTTTTATCACCTTCCCTAAGACACCAAAGGTGAGCTACATCCAAGAAAGCCCATTCCAAGAGACAAGTTATCACACGCTTTTGTGTCTCATGATAAAAGAATATGCAACTTTCTCTTCACCCTTGAGGACTTGGACTGTATCCATCCAGATAATCTAGAGTACATGGAGATAGTTTAACAAATGGCTCTTCTCACTCATAGAGCCAAGAAGTTCTACAAGAGGATAGGGAGAAAGTTTCCTAGCAATGTATCCAGTGGAATGTTTCGACTAGATAAAAGCAAAGTGAAGTGTTATAACTGTAACCAAATGGGACACTTTGCTAGGGAGTGCAAGGCACCTAGGACAAATGGTGACCAAGCATAACCCAAGCCAAATTACACCGATGGAGCTCCACACACTGAGAAGTCCAAGCAGCAAGCTACAGTTGCTGTTGAAGAATGAGGCTTTGATTGGAGTTTCAGGTAAAAGTGTGTCTCCAAACCAAGCACTGATGGCATATCCGGATGAAGCCAAGGTATTGGAACATCTTTGTACCCCAGAATGTATTGCTAAAGTAAATAGATACAGGTCCTATAACTTAAAGATGAGATCTGATCTTGAGTCTTTGAACATATTAAAATATGATTTCAAAATAGCTAAAAATGAGTATAAGTTAAAAATAGAAAACTCAAAGAAAATCATTTCAACTCTTAAACATGAACATACAAACTACATGACTCAAATAAAATATCTTATGACTAAGTTAACTGAGTGCCAGGCTGAGCTAGTGATTAACAAAACCAAGGCAAAGAAGCATGTTCTTGAAGAAGAGACCTTCAAGAACATCATATCCTCATCCCTGCATTCTAAAGTGTGTTATCAGAACAAATAGGGACTGAGATCTACTGAGATAGCTCTTCCATATACTCTACTATCTGTAAGATCTCCAAGGTGTGGAACTAGTCAAGATGAGCAACCATCCATAGATCCAAGCGATGAAGAGGATGAAGAGGAGGTAGTGAAGGAGGGATCTAAGAAGAGTGAGGAAGATCATCCTAACAAGGGTCACTACATTCCTGAGGAGAGGAAGAAGTCAAGTATGACTAAGTCAAAGAGAAAAAAACTTGATCCGAGCAGCAAAGAGCTCAAGAAATCAAGGCCACATTCAACTCCAAGCAGAAACAAGTTTTTGTCTCTGCAGGTTTTGAAGTGATAAAGGCTGTGGACACAACTTTGAACTCTAGTACAAGAGTTCAAGTACATGTTCAACTCATCCATGTGAAGGAATGAAGGCTGATCAGCTGTGTAACACTGCTACACAGCATGAACCGTCCACCTCCAAAGGAAAGGTTCACCTTAGGAGGCCTGTCACTACATCTTCAAAGATGGGGATGGAGATGGAAAGTGATCAAACTCAGTCTTTCATTCACAAGAAGATTCTTAGAAGAAAGCAAATAGACTGCATTATGTGTGGAAATACTTCTCATCTGGCTAAAGACTGCACCTACAATCCCAAAAGTACTATCAACATAATAAAGAAGAAGACTTCTGAGAGGAACAAGAAGAAGAAAGCTTTGGAAGAAATCTGTGTTTCTTTCGGAAGCTCCAAAATGAAAATAAAGACAAGTGAAAAATTGCCTTCAGAAGAAAATTTGGTCTCGGAAGAAAGGAATTCTTCCGAAGCACTGAAGCTTGCTCCAGTGAAAGCAAGATCTTCCGAAGGGTCAGTTTCTAAAACTTCAAAAGTTGTAAAAATTCCAAAGCTTTAAGGGTCAAGTCTAATCTTCCAAAGATTGTGTGGAAGATAACGGAAGACCATGTGACTCAAAATTCTTCACTTACAATAGGAAGTGATCCCCATAGTCTCAGTATAGGATCAATAACTGTTGCATTGTCTTCAATTCATTTCGAAGAGCCCAAGACCAATGAGGCTTGGGTTTCCAAATGTAACTAATTCTCCTTTTATTGTGCAGAAACAGATGAAGACGAAAAGAAATGTGTGGATTATTGATAGTGGCTGTTCAGGCACATGATAGGCAATGTCTCTTTGCTTTAGAACTTTGAGAAAATTGATGGAGTGCAAGTTGCTTTTGGAGGAGATGTTGGTGGTTACATTACAGGAAGGGGCAGGGTCACAAATAGTAAGCTCATCTTTAGGAAGGTAAACTTTGTTAAGAAGCTTGGGTATAATTTACTGAGTGTATCCCAATTTTATGACCAGAGACATAACATGTTCTTTACTAGGCATGAGTGCATTGTTCTCAAGCCCCGGCTAGTCATTTCTCAAAAGCATATCCTGCTTAGAGCACCCCGGAAAGGGAACATGTACAAGATGGATTTGCATAAAACATCCCCCTCAGGAGAAGTTTCTTGCTTTCCATCTAAGGACAATAGTGATGAGTCTTTCCTTTGTCATAAAAGAATGTGCCATGCAAACTTTAAGAACATGAATAAATTAATTAAGAATGATTCGGTAACTGGAATGCCAAAGAAAGAGTTTTACAAGTGATGATCACTGTGTTGCACGCCTGAAAGGGAAACAACACTTGGTGTCTCACAAGCCAAAGGAAAAATACTCTATCACTACTCCCCTACACTTATTACACATGGATCTCTTTGGCCCCATCAGTGTAATGAGTTTAGGTAGGACCTCATACTATTTTGTGATCATAGATGATTTCATTAGATTCACTTAGGTTTTCTTCCTTAGAACTAAGGATGAAACTCATGACATCTTGAAGAATTTCATTCTGAAAGTTAAGAATCAAATTGATCACAAGGTAAAGATCATAAGACATGATCAAGGAACTGAATTCAAGAACCAAATCCTTGACATATTTTATGATGAAAAGGGTATTACAAGACAATATATTGCTCCCAGACTCCTCAGCAAAATGGTATTGCTGAGAGAAGAAACAAGAAACTTACTGAAGCTGTAAAAACCATGTTGTCTAACTCTAAACTGCCCATTATCTTCTGCGCAGAGGCAATCAGCATTGCCTGCTATGTGCAAAATAGAGTTTTAGTAGTTAAGACTCATGGTAAGACTCCTTATGAACTGTGACACAAAATAAGACATTTCATTAGTTTTCTCCAGTCATTTGGATGTCCCTGCACCATCTTGAAATTCAAAGATCAAGTAGCCATGTTTGCTAAAAAATCAGATGATGGACATTTCATTGGATACTCTATTCAAGCTAACGCTTATAGAGTATACAATCTCAGAACTAGAGTAGTTGAAGAATCAGCCAATGTGATCTTTAATGAGCACACACCCTGTGATCAAGAATTAATTGATGCTGATAATCACTCCATTGATGACAACATCAATGATGTCACACACTCATTGGATCAAGCTTCTCTTGATAAGTGTGTTGATGTGGTGGAATATACTTCATTGTCATATCTAAACTTATCAAATTTAGATCTATCTAAATAACTTGCTGTGATCCCTCACCTCAGGATCCACAAGTCACACCCCACCACAAACATCATTGGATATGTTGACAAGGGTGAGAACAAGAGGACAAACCCATGACAAAAATGTTTGTCTACACTCTTTTTTCTTGTCCCAGATAGAGCCAAAGAAAACTAATAAGGCTTTGAAGGATGGAAGTTAGGTTGAAGCAATACAAGAGGAGCTGCTTTAATTCAAAAGATAAAAGGTTTGGAACCTATGTCCTCTTCCTCATGAGAAGACTACCATAGGTACCAAATGGGTGTTTAGAAATAAGAAGGATGATAGAGGACTTGTCACTAAAAACAAGGCAAGACTAGTTGTTCAAGGGTACACACAAGAAGAAGGAGTTGACTACACTGATGTCTTTGCTCCCGTAGCAAGACTTGAAGCAGTTAGGATATTTCTGGTGTTTGCTGCATCCAAGGATTTCAAGGTCTACTAACTTGATATCAAGTGTGCATTTTTATATAGGGTGATTGATAAAGATAAAGAGGTGTATGCCAAACAACCACCTGGCTTTACAGACCCAGATCATCCTAATTATGTTTGCAAGCTTGATAAAGCTCTTTATGGGCTGCACCAAGCACCAAGGAAGTAGTATGAGACACTATCTCAGTATCTTTGTCAGCATGGATACAAGAGGGGTAAATAGATGAAACTCTCTTCATCAAAGGAACATGAAATGACTTAGATGCTGGTTTAAGTATATTTGGATGAAATTATCATTGGATTAACTAATCCAAAGCTCTTCAAAGACTTTGAGAAGCTGATGAAGAATATATTTGAAATGAGTGCCATGGGAGAACTCAATTTCTTTCTAGGAATTCAAGTGAAGCAAGTTGACAATGACATCCTCATAAGTCAGTCAAAGTATGTACAAGTCATACTTACAAGATTCAACATGACCGAATGTAAGGTAGCAAAAACACCCATAGTCAGAAACCACTCCCTTGGATCTGATCTTGAGAGGGAGTGTGTAGATGAACATCTTTACAGGGCAATTATTGGGTATCCTATGTATCTTATACCCAGCAGGCCTGATATTATGTTTGCTACATGCATATGTGCAAGATATCAAACCAAGCCCAAGATGTTACACCTGGTTGCTGTTGAAAGAATTCTTAGATATCTAAAAGGTGCTCCTAAGCTAGGCCTTTGGTATCCAAAGAATTCTAACTTCAATCTGTATGCTTATACAGATAGTGACTATAGTGGCTGCAACATGACTGCAAGGTCCAAATCTAGGGGATGTCAATTCTTTGATGGAAGCTTAGTCTCATGGCAATGCAAGAAACAATCCTATGTATCTGCATCAACTGCTGAGGCTGAATACATTGCTGCTGCAAGCTGCTGTGCTCAAGTACTTTGGATTCAGAATCAGATGCTGGACTATGGATACAACTTCAAAGAGACTCATATCCATATAGACAACAACAGTGCTATCTCTATCCCATAGAATCATGTGCAGCACTCAAGGACAAAGCACATCAACATCAGGTATCATCTAATTAGAGATAATCATAAAAAGGGATTGATAAAACTAATCAAGGTTGACACAAATGAACAATATGTTGATCTGTTCATAATAGCTTTTGATGAATAGAGATTTAAATATCTCTTATCAGCTATGGGATGATTAACCTTGAATAGATTTTCTTAAAAACTTAATCCATATTATTTCTAAAAGGAAGTGTGTGTGTGTCTTAAGTTGTCTAATTTATCACCTACATAAGCCCAGTTTATCTTGAAAGAAATCTTTTTCAAAATGATATTCCTTAGTATTTTAAAAAACTACCAAGTGTATTTTCTTTCGGAAGATATTAACATTGCATTTGGAAACATTTTAAGTCTTCAAAAACATATAACTGCTTAAAGGAGATTTACCTTCGGAAGAAATTCCATATTTCTTCCGAAGCCAAAATATGCTTCCAAGTACTTATGCGTATTTCAAGAACAAATTTCTTTCAAAAGCAATTTCTTCTGAAACCAAATACTCTTCGGAAGAGAATTTGCTTAAGTAAATTTTCTTCTGAAGCCATTTTTCACTAAGCTTAGGAATATCTTCCGAAGTCAAAATTGGCTTCGGAAGATTTTCACAAATCTTCCGAAGACAAATTACCTTCGGAAGAATTTTAACTTCCAAGAAAACTACCTTTTTGGGCACTTTATCAGTGATGGGACCTACATTTGGACTTCAAACTTTATCATTTTGTATTAACTTTGTATCAAGTCCATTTCGTATAAATATACCCAACGGTTCCCCCCTCTTTCACTTTCTTCTTCATGTGCAATCTTTCTAAACCTAACAATCCCACTCACAGCCTTTGTTCATATCTTTCTTCACCTCAAAGCTACCACAAATGGCCAACCTCGACCGTAGAAACCAACTAGATTTCTCCATGCAGCTTCACAGGCAACACAATCAGGTTGCTCTGTTAAGCTCTAAAAAAGATCAAAGTTTCTAATAGGTTTGTTATTTTCTTTACTTCTCAAACTACTTCACCTCCCTTACCATTGATCCTCCACTTTATGAGGATCAACTTTTGGATTTTTGGAGGACCTGCTAAGAGGTCACCATAGATGGGGAGAAGGCACTGTCTGCCACAGTGCAAGGGAAGGCACTGTTCATCACTCCAGCCTCCATTAACTCACACTTACAGCTGGATGATGAAGAAGGTGAAGTGTCCTTTCCAAAATCTGTTGTAAATCGTTCTTTTCAGCAGATAGGCTATGAAGGGGACTTCTTAGTTAGAACCTTTAAGAAAGGGAAGGTTTCCTCTCAATGGAAGTACCTCCTACATGTTATTACTCATAGTTTGTCTAATAAACATAGAGGATGGGACCAAATCCAGAGGATCCCTTCTTCATAGTTCATGGAATGGTTCATGGGGTCAATTTGTATATAATAACTTACTTGCAAACTTGGACTCCTTAGAGTATTACATGTTTCCTAGATATGTCTAACACATTCTCAACTGTGAACTGGGCTCATAGTTGAGGGGAACAGGTAATATTCTTAAATTGGTACAGATGAAGCCCGACATCTTCAAAATAATGAGAAAGTCTACTGTGGGTTTCTCAGGGGTAGAAACAACCCCGGTCCTAAAAATGTTAGAACCCATTGCTCAGGTTGATAACCTAGCAGCACCAGCTAGTGTTGAGCCCACACCTTCCACTTCAACACCACCCATACAGCCATAAACAACCTCACCTACCAAAGAAGATCCAAATGAATCCCTCCACAGGTTATTCAACCTATACATGCCCTCATATCACCACCCATACAGGAAGAAGTGGATACTGGAGCTCCCACTTCTCCTGAGGAGCAAACCACTCCTATCTCACCAAGAATCAGCCATGAGGTTCCTCATACTCAGGCTGATGAGCTCATGACCCAACAAGCCTTACGCCTTCACTTAGAGTCTCAACACTCTAGTGAACAAACTTCAGGGGAAAGCTACCATCCCCAGTCTTTAGACTTAAATCAACCCATGCCCAGCCTAGAATTCTATAATGATGAAGATATAGCACTCAGTGATTACCATGAGTCTCTCTTCTCCTTCCATGCTCAAAGAGAAATAAGCACTCCTGTGTCCCCTGTATCTACCCACATCATCCACCCCCAACTGAGGTGGTTCTTCCTAAACCTATTTAGGAAATCCATATGGAAGAGGCTTTCACTTCTAAAACTGATTACATCATTAAGACCTCAACCATGGCAACCTAGCCCATTGACACTTCAACTGAAGTTGTCAGTAAGTAAGGGAAAACCAGCAGCCAAGAACAATAAGCTGGTGATGAGGACGAAGACTTAGGTCCAATTATCTCATCCCCCAGCAATTCTTTTACGGAAGATGAGGGGAATCTTAGACTAAAGGTGCAAAAACTGACTAAAACATGCACCTATTTAGTCTCCAAGGTTAGTCGCTTGGAATCTCAGGTAACTACCTTACAAAGAAGGGTCAATGATCAACAACTTGAGATTTCTAATATCAAGGAACAACTAGTTAGGAGACCCTTCAGGAGAATTCAACCAGGAACACAAGAACCTGAGGATGTAATTGACTTAACCTCCAGCTCACCTACGCAAGTAGGTGATGCTACCAAAAAGGGGGAGGAAGTTGTTACAATCACAAAACTTGGGAGTTCTTCTTAAAGTATGGACCTTGAGGACTCACGAACCTCACTTTCAATTGTCCAAACTTAGCAACCTCCTCAAATTCACATTGATATAGACTCACTCATCCAGAGTCTATTTGAGGAGGGTATACCAAGAGCAATGTCATACCCACCTTTTGGAGCTGTAAATGAAATACATGGGTGGAGGTATGATGCTGAAAGAAGAGCCCTCATACTGATTAGAGTTCAAGGACAACAAGAGGTCTTTAATTTTCAGATCTTGAACTACTATGAAAGTAGAAAGTCAAGATGCCACTTGTCAACCCAAGTCAAAACAGGCAAGCTGACATATTGGCTGAGAGAATTCAAGACAGGATCGTGGAAGAACTCAGACATAGAAGAAGACAATTGCAAGCAGATAATGTCAATGGTCAACTGAATATTGAGGTGGACCCTAAGATTCGCTTCAAAGGGGAAACCTTGACCGAAGGCCCAGTAACTGAACCTGTGAGCATTGTCACAGAGTCAATCACTACAACAACATCCTATACCCTCAGTGAGGCACCAATTGGTGAAGGTGCATCATAACCTCTCTCTAGCCAGAGCCTGACTACTGAATCAGACAATGAAGGCCAAAGCTCTCTCCACCCTGAGTCACCAAGGCTGGTGAGTGACAAAGGGAAAAGGAAACTGACTTCTAAGGAGATAGAGGAGGAGAAAAAAGAGAGGAAGAGGAAGCTAAGTGTAACATTTCGTATTTTTCGTTAATTGAAAGTTAACATCGTTTATTCTTGTAAGGGCCATTCTTGTCATTAATGAACTATGAAGGTTATTCATGATTGTTTCTTTTAATTTTACTTTAACTCATTAATTTAAAGGGTTAGTAATTAAGTTTATTAAAATAAGCATAATAATAATAATGGTAATAATAATAATAATAATAATAATAATAATAATAATAATAATAATAATAATAATAATGGTGATAATACAAGTAGTTACAACTTTGCTTATTATGATAAGTATCATCTAAATCATAATAATAAAAAAATAAAAGAAAATAATAATAAAAATAGAATAATAATAAAAATTATAAAAAAGTAACAATTTATAAAAGGTAAACAATTAATAAGTTTTAAAAATAATTAAAACTTAAAGTTTGATTAAATTGAGGGGGTCATTATGTCAAATTTAAAACTTAAATAGAAGTTTTGGGCATAAAATAATAAAGGAAGGAAATTCCAGGGACCATTTGTGTAAAATTATTATCGATTTTCTGACCCCAAACCGCTCCAAATCGATTCGGGAACTCGATTCGAACTCAGTTAAGTACTTTAAATGGGTTTAAACGTCGGTTATGAGTGCATTCAACTCGAGTAACCGGTGAGCTTGAATCATTGAACCATTCGAGCATTAAAGCTCAATAATAATCGAATTAATTGGAACCTAAACGATGGTTTAATCAATCCTAAACCTCTACCCAACATAATTCTATCTGAAATCCACAAACACCCCTCAATCGAGTATCACCAGTACCGCAACTTGCAGTTCAATCGAAATCCATCTTCCGAGCAAATTAAACTGAAATTGACAGGATCTCAGCCTCTCTCGTTGATCAATTAGATTATGTTTGCAGCGGATTTAGCACATTAATTAGCAATTAGAGCAAGAACATAAAAGATATTTCAAATTAAAGCATAAACATAGAGAGAAGAGTTTCTGCAAAACAATAAATGTTCTATTGGTTGCACGTTTCGGCATTTAAGACAGCATGGTTTGCCGTCCTTATATAGGCGGTAAAAGCATGGTGGTGATGTCCTTTTTCTGACATCACGGAATATTCAAATTACAACTGACAAAACATAAAACTACTGAAGATGTCAACAACAACTGACATCTTCTTACAAAAGTTCCTAAGTACTGACAAAAATAAACTACTGATACTATAACATCTGAAGAACATGCTCTTCAGCTGTTGTACAACTACTGACACTATAACAGCTGAAGAACAAACTCTTCAGCTGTTGTACAAACTAAAAATATAAAACTAC
>BJCN01320495.1:0-15521 GCA_018326445.1 Flaveria brownii
GTTATATAGTAACCATGGTTTCATTGTTTCAGGCTGTTTCGGGGACCATTAACGGAGTTTCTGATATGGTTTGAAGACAGGTGTACAACCCTTAGCCGCTGCAGATGATGGTGACAATGTCAAGATTATTTCATGCGGGGCTCATTTCAGTCCATACAAATCTCATCTTCACCGGGAGATTAGTGATGAGGTACGTGCTTTTCCAACTTTTGATTATTTGATTTCCGATGCCTGCAAGGACGGATGTAACATGTGCACTTGCTCAGCTTCGTAGGTTCGAAAAGGCTGACAAGAGAAGGAAGTCTTTGAAACAGTGGAATTGCGATGAGGTTATCCGACTAAGTAGTTCACTTAAAGATGAGGATGCCGACGATGACTTGGAAGACACGACTGCCTCGGCATGGGCGGACTTAAGAAGGGTGGGGAGGGGTCAATCGACCCCGTAGATTTTTTCCTCTATGTGTAACGTGTATTGATGGTTTTTTATTGACCACGTGTATCTTTTAATACTGACCTCTATAAAATATTTTACGACCCCTAAACCCTATTTTTTTAAATGTTTAACCCACTAAAAATTAAAATAATAGCTCACTTAGTTAAGAAAAGTAATATCAGAATAATCACCAATAGGTTTATTTTATATAAAATCTCTAGGCTCGTTTATTTAACTAAACACCTAACACATATTTCATTAATCTATTAACATTCCTTAATTATCTCTAAATTTTTTCACTTGAATAACCTTAACAATATTTGCATTTGCTACATTGAGAAACACGTTTTTAAGGTCTCGATTGATGATGTAATGGATATTTTTCAAGAGATAAAGACATATAAAAAACAACTATAAAAATATAATATGTTTTATTTTCTAATAAAATTATATCTTTGTCAAATGTCTTATAATATGATTGTAATTTTTTTGTATGACCTGACCGGACCCAAACCAAAAATTCCAGCATTGAGTTGAAATATACACGTCTATTCAAAAACTGAAAAAAAAAATCGACCCCGGAGAAAAAAAATTGGGGTCCGCCCCTGTGCCTCGGGACCATCTCTGATGAAACAAACCAACATGCGTCCCCTTACTATGAAGCTTGTCGATGAGAAGACCTCGGACGCAGTTAGCTGATAAAGCAATATGTGGACCACCTATTCCAACTCCTTCATCTATCACAACAATGGCGTCCTTGGTATTCTTTTGTTTGATATTATTCTTAATTGTTATTATAATTTTGCTCTTGTATTCTAATATTTTTAGTATCAATGCAACCAAGTGTGGATAATGAAGATACATCTAATTCTAGCATGCTTTCACAAGTTGTTAGTAGTGATGATGCCATAATTTCTCCTACAACAGATGTTGAAGACTTCACACATGAAGAGCATGAAAAGAAAACCTAGGAGATCTCATAAGCCTAAGTGGTTTAGTGACTAGATAACATATGTGGTTCTTTACTATTTCCAACCAAGCTTCCTACTATTTACAACTGTTGACGAGCTTTTTCGTTTGACCATGTTATTTATGTTTCACTGCGTATGTTGTTTAATGTGTGTTTTCTTATCTTTACGTTATGAATGCTATACTGTACACCGAAATTTACTATTTAATTTTCTTTTGTACTTGTAATTTTGTATTACACTAAAAGATGTTTGCTTATAAGTACTTTGATAACGTGATGTAATTACGACGTTGCGGTACCCGACCATCAGACGGGTATAAAACTTGTTAAATATGTTTACACATTACAAATAACTAAAACTATAAATAAGCTCCCCGCGTTGCGACGGACGTGTAAAACCGTGACAAATAACAAAAATGTCACACCACGCTAACGACCACCAACACTGAAGTCGCGGTTTGTTAATACGAATAACTTAGACCAAAACGTAAAATGTTGAAAAAAATATAACTAAGTCGATCTAAGATCCGTGCGTTGTGACAAACCATTCGAAAGGGAAAAATAGACGTAAAAATATTGAATTACGCACACACATTGCATTGTGTTAACTTAGCAAATTTAGAACGAAACGTAAAAATATTGAATCATACATGCAATATGTGTCATGTTAACTTGCAAAACTTCGAATGAAATGTAAAACGAAGTTTTGCGAAATATGAAAGTATAGGGGAATAAAGTTGAAAATATAAAAGTTGTGACATGAAATTGCAAAAGATGAAGAGTTTTGGGTTAAAAGTAAAGAAAGTCAAATTTGAGAAATTAAATTGTAAAAAATAAAAAACTTTGTGTTAAAAGTTAAAATCAAAATGTTTTTTAAGAAAACCCCCTATGCATAAGGTACAACACCATAGTGCATAGAAGGGTTGATAATTAGTATAATACTAGTATTCAGCCCATGTTTTGCGACGGGGGCGTAGCACCATGTCAAATAGCAATAACTTCATGTCATTGTCAGCGACCACCAACATCGGGAAAAATTGTATTAAAAAAGAAATAATAAAAGAAAAAAATAAAATCAAACAAAAAATAGACGTAAAAACGTAAAACATTAAAAATAATAACCAAGACGATATAGGACTCGCACGTTGCGACATGATCGTTAAATGAGAAAAATAGGCTTAACAATGTTGAGCCACACACGCTTGTTTGGCATTTTAAGTTTTAAAAATTAGACCAAAATGTAAAAAAAATTATAATGTATAGGAGCCAATGTAAAAGTTATAGGGGTTAAGTTGTAAAATATATATAAATTAAGTTTAAAATAATAAATTAAAGGAAAAACAAAGAATATGTACAACTTTTAATGTTTAAATTACAACAATCAATTTAACCTTGAGTTCATAATAAGTATATATTAAATTAAAATTTAAGAAAATGATAAAGGTGGGTACAACCCATTAAATACATAATACAACCTATTAAGCATACCAAAATTGGTAATTAGTATTATATAAAAGTAAATTTTAGTCACTACAAAGTAATAAAAAAAAAGTTAGAAGACAACACTTCAAACTTGATGATTTCTCCACAATGTTCAACCAAGTTGGCTAATAGGCTTTCAATAATTTCTACTAGGCTTTCAATAATTTCTCAACTATGTGTCTAGCTTCACACGAGTTGTTTGTCTCTGTTTTTCGTTGAGCTTCACAAAAATGATTTTGTCCTCTTCGTAGTTTTATGTTCAAAACTTCAAATATAAGAAGTTATTTCTTGGAATTAAAACAAATTAAAGGCATGATCTCTTTTTTCAACTTGGCTTTGTATGATTAAACATCAGAGTAAGGTAATGTTTGTTTTTTTAAAAAGTTATTCCTCATCTTTTTATCTGCGCACACGAAGATGCGAAAATACATTTTGAGATGACCTACTGTTTAATTTCCGAAAGACTTTTAATTAAAAAAATGTTTTTGTAAGGTCTGCATGACGTGAACATATACCATTGTCTTCAAACCACTTGTCCTACTCCTCCTTCACATTCTAACCTAAAAAAACATCCGAGCCCTAAATCACAAAATCACAGCCTTCTCATTCTTACTTCATCACCAGCTGCAACCACCATCCTCTACGTTCGCAGCCTCCACCGACGGCGACGCCTCCAGCCGACGCTCCTCCAGCCGGCAGTAACGTCCGACATCATCATCGGGATAATAATCCTCTTCTTCATCATCGCCTGCTTCATTAATATCGAAGGCACCTGCAAACATCGATCTCACTGAAACCCCACTTCAAATGTCAATCTCACTGAAACCTTACTGCAAACGTCGATCTCACTGACGGTGGTTCATCACCAGATCTACAGTTCACTGTTGTTTCCGTTCTTAACGATTGAGTGTAATCTTGGTGGGAGTTTCGGGCACATGTTGATTTGATTGTTATAATACTTGAAAATGTTGTTTGTGTATGAAGATTGCTGATGATTGTTGGCACTTTCTGCAAGCTTCACGTGATTGTTGTTCTTGATGTGTTTTTAGGGCTTTGGATTGCTGATGATTGTTGTTCTTGAAAAACAGTCTTTTTTTTTCGACATCATAAATAAAAAAAATGAAAAATAAACTATAAAAAAAAACTAAACACTAAGTGTCTAATAGAAGTTATTCAACCTTTTTTAATCCAAATAGTTCTTGAGCCATTTCACATGAGTTACCATGTTCATAACCAACAGTAAAAAGAACTTACTCACAAAATAGCCTATGACCAAGTACTAAGGATTATTCTTGTTTAGCATGTAATAGAATCATAGAAAATAGAAAATTTCAAACTGAACAACATAAGAAAACGCTTCACTAGAACACACTAAGGGGTTAACCAATAAGCACTCGTCTTACCACCATAATTTTAATCCACTTTCCTCTTTCTCTTAGCATATAGCATTTCGTCACTAAGAAAACAAACCTCATTTCAACTCTTTGATTCAATCTAAAACATGATATCCATCTTCAAACAATCAAACTAATTGGATTATTCTCTGAATCGTGAGTCATTATCAGATAAATCTATTTCACTGGTTACACGCAATTGATTAATAGGATTAAACAGAGAATGTTCTTCATGAAGTAGGATTCAATTTTCAAATTTTGAAGGTTTTCTCTATGATTCTATTAATGTCACGTAACTGTAACTTTTTTTGTCCTCTATTTCTTGTCGAAAAAGAAGAACCCACCAAAAAAACTTATATAATCCCCTTTTAATTTATTGTTTTGATCAAGAAGACCAAAGGATTGCCAAAGCCCTCGGTCAACATTAAAAGTACGGTCAACCAATATCCACTAGTACATAAGCCCACTATTAGTTTTAATGATGTACAAGTTTAAGTAAAGCCCAAGTTTATAGCCCACCTATAGTATAAATAGTCCAAATAATAACTAGAATTAAATCGAGTATGCACTTTTATGACACTTAACTCTTTTAATTTTTAATATTATTTTCTCGATCACGTGTTAATCAAATACATTAAAATATAAGTTGATAACACTCAAATTACTAATATTTCTCCCTAATTTTAATGATAACAATTATTAACTTAACCATCCTCATCGAAACACAACCATATACATAAATAAAAATATCATGCAGATTGAATTTCCACATTAGTATATTACGCAATGCAAATATTACAATAATCGAGTATAACTATGGATTGAACCCAAGTTTTTTATTTAAATACTTATAGTTAACATACATATACATTTACAAATTCAAACTCCACTTGACATAATGAATTATTAAAAAATTGAATTTCAACATATTTTATCTTGTAGTTTGATCATGCCTTGAGATGATTATAGTAATATGTTCCAATATCTTTACGACAAACTTTTCATATTAACTTCAGCATCTAACATTGTATTAGATGAGAAATAGGTGTAATGGACTTTTTAAACTTAGCCCTTTAACTAATTTTTAAACCACAAATCAAATTCACTTACACCCATTATACCATACTTCGAAAACCTTAGACCAAAGTTTTTAAGCATAAGATACCACCTTTGGACGCATAGCTTGTTTTTTGTCTTTTAGTAAAAGTTGTTTTTGTCATTTTTGGCTCCCGAGTTTAATAATATGTAACCTTTTACCCTGTACTTATGATTTGTTTTTTTAACACGTTCATATGTTTTTATTTTTAAAAATTTATTCGAAACATGCTTATTTTTATCTACATTTTGAAATAAATTTCATTCAAAATGGTTTTCTGTTGCACAAATAAGCGAAGAACTAACATACAAACTGTAATAAAAACTTAGATTATAAAAGTTATTTGTTTTTTTACCTGTTTACTTATCTCTTCCTCCTATAGTTTTTAAAACCTAGTGTTTTATAAACTCTTAAATTGTATGTGATTATTTTTATCACACATGTGTACTTTTAACCGATATGTTCTTTCTACAATTGCGTTGCACCTATTTTAATCGACATTCATATATAAAATTCTTTTGTTATTTTATTTACTTATATAAAGTTTCAAGTATTATCATCTTATCCACACTAATTCACGGGTTTGTGACATTTTTATTTTTTATATAAGTAAATGCTATTACCAACCTGACAATTCTATTTTTCTTATATAAGGTTACGTATAACATCAACGTCCTCTTCAACTTGCTGGATCACAAAACGTTAGTTCTTTTCATCCTTTTACACCCCACCTCTTTAACGCATGGGTTTACAGTGACGTTTCAACATTATTTTTTTCTTTTTAAGGTTATTGGATTTTAACAATCTCAATTTTTATTTATTGGCCAGATTAACCCCAACTCAAAAAATATTTACAGACACTTCCAACTTTAACATTATTTTACTCAAACGATCTCTTACTAACCGATAGTTAACGCCGTTAGTTTTTTTGTTGACGTGACCTATTTATATAGTCAAAACACTAAGAAGAAGATCGAAACCAATCATCAAGTCCGTCAATCTAAAACTTTTACACCCTAAATCCATTAATTTTCACATCTTTCGTTAAAAATAGATTTAAAATGTCATTGAGTATAGGAAAGAAGAAAAAAAAACTAATAGAGGCTAGGAGTCGGTAAAAGAATGGCTAAAAGGTTGCCCCATTTCCGGCCCATTGACCAATGAATAATCGTCTTCTTCGCTCTCAAATTAGAACCATCTATATTGTTTTGATTGATTTCGTTAGAGATTCTTTGAGCTCTTGTTACTTCATCACTTTTGTGAAGAATTAGGGTTTCACTTTGATGCGTGAAATCGTATTTTTATTTTAATTTATTTACCTTTGCATGGCTCAAGGACTATTATGGCTTTTATTTGTTTTGATGGGTTGTTTTGGTAACTTTGTTATTGTTTGATTTAAATTCAATTGATAACCATTCCTGGAGATTATCCAGAGAATTTGTTTCATTCCTTCTCCTAGCTTCTCTCTCAATCAAACCCTATCAAGGGTATCAGAGCCTTCCGATTCCTCATCGGAACTCTTGCCGCAACCATGACTAACACCCGTAACAATGAAATTGACAACACCCTCAAGTCCCACGATAAGGCAATCGGTGACATCCAAATAACGTTAGCCGCTTTGATGAAGCAACAAGAACAATCTTCGAAGCAGCAGGAAGAAATTTTGAAGGCAGTGCGTGATAAAACCGTGCAATCGTCGAGTGGTTCTCTAGGTCCTCTCCCTGATTCAGGTGCTGATTCACGAGGCTCCAAACCATTCCGTATCGGTAAGATTGACTTCCCTAAGTTCTCGGGGGAAGATGTGGAGGGTTGGATCTATCGTTGTGAACACTTCTTCGCAATGGACGAAACTCCGGAGGAGACCAAACTTCGCTGCGCCGCCGTGCACCTGGAAGGCGATGCGTTACAATGGCATCGGGCTTTCATGAAAACCAGAAACGCAACCGTGGCCGAGATTCCGTGGGATGACTATGTCCGATCTATTTCAGCCCGTTTTTCGGATGCATTATTCGAAGACCCGCTGGAAGAGATGGCCTCCTTAACACAAACCGGTTCATTGCAGGAGTTGAACACGGCCTTCGACTCCTTGTTGAACAAGGTATCGTTAAGCGAAACCCAAGCCGTGAGCCTCTATCTTAAAGCCCTTGACCCTACTATCCGAGGACCGGTTAAAATGTTTAAACCTCGTACGTTGCATGACGCGTACGGGTTGGCTAAGACTCAAGCCCTTAACAACGAAACCTGGGCAGAAAAGTTCGCTAAAGGTAAATGGACGGGGGAATCATCAAAGGGTGGCCTTACTAAAATCACTCCGCCTACTAATGCCACTAAACTACCAATTTTACCTACCCCTAACACCAACCGAACCCCAAACAGCCCCAGCAAGCAGTTCAACAACCGAAGGCGCTTAACCAGCAAAGAATTGGAACAGAAACGCGTTAAAGGCGAGTGTTTTTGGTGTACGGAAAAGTTTGCACCCGGACATAAGTGTGCGACGCCCCGCAAGCAACTTTACATTATTGAAGTCGATGATGAAGATGATAACCACATGGAAGAAACGGGGTCGGACATGGAGGAGGAGGAGGAACATCAGATCTCCATACATGCACTAACGGGTAGCCCGTCCTATTCAACGATGCGAGTAATCGGGTCGAGGGGTACACGTCAACTGCATATACTCATTGACTCGGGGTCGACACATAACTTCCTTAAGGAAAGGCTGGCCAAGAAATTGGGGTGTGAATCAACACCCATAGCACCGGTAACAGTGGGGGTGGCGGACGGAAAGAAACTTACAAGTACCCAGGTGTGTCGAGAATTCCAGTGGAATATGCAAGGGAACTGGTTCACAACGGAGGTATTACTATTGCCACTTGAGAGTTATGATATGATTCTAGGGGTGCAATGACTCCTGCCTCTGAATGACATCCTGTGGAATTTTCAAAAAATGACGATGAAATTCAAGCTAGAGGATACGAGTTACGAATTGAAAGGGCTTCAGAATAATTTGTTCGCAGTTTGTTCTCTTGAAAAATTGGGTAAGCACGCTAAGGCGGAGGACTCGCAGCTATTTAGTCTACATTTAACCAACGGGGAACACGATGACCCCTGCCATTCTAGAGTGGTGAACATTCCGGTTGGAGGAGAGGGAGCCGGCCGATGGAAGGAATTGGTAGCCCGGTTTCCACAGGTCTTCGAGGTACCCTCGGGCTTACCGCCTAAGCGCCAGTTTGATCACAAAATCGTGTTAAAAGAAGGCACAACACCCATTAGTATCCGTCCGTATCGATACCCAGCAGTTCAAAAGGATGTAATCGAAAAAACGACTCGGGAATTACTAGACTCGGGGGTCATCCAGAATAGTCACAGCTCGTTCGCGGCTCCGGTCGTTCTCGTGAAAAAGAAAGATGGCCAGTGGCGAATGTGCATGGATTATAGGCGTCTCAACGAAGCCACAGTGAAAGATAAGTTCCCAATTCCTCTCATCGATGAGTTGTTAGACGAATTGGCGGGAGCTAGTTTCTTTTCGAAACTGGATTTGCGATCCGGGTACCACCAGGTGCGAATGGCCGTAGAAGACATACCGAAAACGGCATTTCGTACTCACGAGGGGCACTATGAATTCCTCGTCATGCCCTTCGGCTTGACCAACGCCCCGGCAACGTTTCAGGCCCTTATGAATCATATATTCAATCCCATGCTACGGAAGGGGGTACTAGTGTTTTTTGATGACATACTCGTCTATAGCCGAAGTGAAGAAGACCATTATTTACACTTGGAAAAGGTGCTTTCGATCATGCAAGCTAATAAGTTGTTCGCGAAGGAATCAAAGTGTGTGTTTGGGGGCCGAGCAATTGAGTACCTGGGTCACGTTATAGCGAGGGAAGGGGTGAGCACGGACCCGAAAAAAATCGAAGCGATACAACAATGGCCGGTTCCGAAGACGGTTAAACAACTGAGGGGGTTTTTGGGCTTAGCCGGGTACTACCGGAGATTCATACGTTCCTTCGGTATGATCGCTCGACCACTCACCAACTTACTAAAAAAGGAAGCGTTTAGATGGGGGACAGAAGCGCAGGACGCTTTCGAAAGACTCAAAACAGCACTTACTTCAGCCCCGGTTCTAGCTTTACCCGACCCCACTAAGCCGTTTGTAATTGAAACCGATGCATCGGCAGGAGGAATAGGGGTGGTTTTGATGCAGGACCGACACCCGGTCTCCTTCTTATCGAAGGCGTTGTCTCCTCGCCAGAACGCGTTGTCCGTATATGAAAAGGAACTACTAGCCATCATGTTAGCCGTGAAACAGTGGCACTACTACCTCTTCACGGGGTCATTTGTTATTCGTACGGACCAGAAAAGTCTTAAACATTTGCTCACTCAAAAGATAACCACTCCCCTTCAACATAAATGGCTAGCCAAACTCATGGGGTACAACTATTGCATCGAGTATAAGAAAGGGCGAGAGAACACAGCAGCTGACGCGTTGTCTCGGGTGCAAGGGTCGGAATTATTTGCTACCGCGGTATCACAGTTAGAGCCCTTGTTGCTGGACCGAATAGTGGAGAGTCAAAAACATGATAGTGATCTGCAACAGTTGGTGACTAAGGTCAAAGGTGGGGAGGGTCATGCGAAATATAAGTGGAATGGCAAGTGGCTGACTAGAGACAACCGTATGGTGGTGGGCAACAATACCACCTTACGTGAGGAAATGGTGAAATTGTGCCACGAATCTCCAATAGGTGGGCATTCGGGAGTGAGAGCCACAACACAAAGGGTGAAGGGGTTGTTCTTTTGGAGGGGGATAAACAAGGTGGTACGAAAGGTGGTGCGTAAATGTGACGTGTGCATGCGCGCGAAGACCGAAAATGTCGCAGCGCCTGGGCTATTGCAGCCTCTACCCATACCCGAGATGATCTTCTCGGATATTTCGATGGATTTCATAGGCGGGTTGCCAAGGGTTAAGAGTAAGGATACCGTTTTCGTAGTGGTGGATCGCTTGACAAAATATGGCCATTTTATGTTGTTGGGTCACCCTTACTCAGCTAAGGACGTAGCTCAAGTCTTTTTTGACAACGTGTATAAGCTGCATGGGTGCCCGAGTTCGATAGTGTCCGACCGCGACCCGATTTTCTTGAGTTCTTTTTGGAAAGAATTCTTACACCTACAAGGGATAGAAGCAAAACTATCCACGGCATACCACCCGCAAACGGACGGCCAAACGGAGGTGGTAAACCGGTGCTTGGAAGGGTATTTACGATGCATGGTGATGGAACGTCCCCACACTTGGGTCAAGTGGATCGCTATGGCCGAGTGGTGGTACAATACAACGTTTCATTCTTCTCTGGGTCGTACCCCGTTCGAGGCTTTGTACGGGTACCCTCCCCCATTGCATATACCCTACATTCCGAAGGACGCGGTGGATGGTGAAGTGGACGAGGTAATGCAGGATCGCGAGGCTGCTATCAAGGTACTTAGGCAATCACTTTTGACCGCCCAAAATAGGATGAAACAACAAGCGGACAAGAAGCGATCGGAACGGGAGTTTGAAACGGGTCAGTGGGTATATCTCAAGCTTCAACCCTACATGCAGAACTCATTAAGGGTGCATAAACATTCAAAGCTCACGCCTAAGTATTTCGGACCGTTTTTGATCGTGGAAAGGGTGGGCGCGGTCGCTTATAAACTGGACCTCCCCGAAGACGCTCATATCCATCCGGTCTTTCATGTGTCGTTGCTTAAGGGACCGTGCGGACCACCGGAGAAGATTGTCCCTCTGCCTGTGGAGGCTCGGTTTAAATTGCATCCCCAGGCGGTGTTGGATAGGAAGTTGGTGAAGAGGGGTCATAGGGCTGTCGTGAAGGTGCTTGTGCAGTGGAAGGGTCAGACTACTCAAGATGCTACGTGGGAATTTTTAGACGAACTGAAGCTGCGTTTTCCGGATTTCATGGATCTCACTCTTGAGGACAAAAGTGGCTAAGGAGGGAGTCTTGATGCGTGAAATCGTATTTTTATTTTAATTTATTTACCTTTGCATGGCTCAAGGACTATTATGGCTTTTATTTGTTTTGATGGGTTGTTTTGGTAACTTTGTTATTGTTTGATTTAAATTCAATTGATAACCATTCCTGGAGATTATCCAGAGAATTTGTTTCATTCCTTCTCCTAGCTTCTCTCTCAATCAAACCCTATCATCTTGGATCATACTCTCTCTAAGGTATAATTTTCTTTCTATCTCTACTCCTCTTGACTTCTTGGGTTGTGGGTCGACCGTGATTTGGGTTTAGTGGATCGACCATGATTTGGGTTCATTCGGGTGTAGGTGTGGCCCTTATGGTGGTGTCGAGTTCCATGGCAGTGGGTTTCTCGGTTTCTATAGGGGGTCCTCGGGTTTGATTTGGGTTAATGGCGTGTGTTTGGTTGTGTCAGTATTGGTTGTGTCAGTCTCTGAGTTCGAATTGTTAGAAAAGAAATAGATATGCTTCAGTTCAAATTCATATTTACAGTTTGTAAAGTTTTGTTTAAACTATAACTATTTTACGTTTTACTATGTAGAATTCACTGTTCTCATATGGTAGATCCACCCATTGTCTTGTGTTTTGCAGGCTAAAAGATAACTCATTTGTGCTGAGTTTGGAGCATACGTGAAAGAACTTTTAAGCCGTTTTTTACATTACAAAAAGTAAGTCACAAATTCCATGTGATGCTGAATTTTGTAGCAACTGGCGCATGTTGGTTGAGGATTTGTAGCAATTTTTGTATTTTATTGCCTTTGTTTAGATGTAATATAGAGTTGGTTGGGGATGCCACCTGGAACATGGGCTTATGTTAGTGTTAATGCATTTGGTCAAGCAATCATTATGAGTTTTCTCTAAATTGAATGTAAAATTTAAATGGTCACTGAATTTTATATTTATGTTTTTCTTTGCAGCAAGAAGATTCGGGATTGGGTTTAGTAGTGGGGACTAATCAACTACTGGTTTGTTTTTGTGATGCTTACGCTTTGTTCCTTACCCCTTTCAATTTAGGTGTTAAATTCTAATAAAAAAAATAGGTGGTTTCCCTATTGCACTTAAATTATAGTTGGTTGCTAAATTTATAATAAGTGAATAATTTGATACTCTTTGATACAGTTTGCCCTTCATAAATCTCCAAGTGATCTTTTTGTCTAGCTTTCTTTATAAATCGTATTGCTTGTTCTTTATGTAGATACGTGGTTATGCTTGCTTATACGGGATGCTAACATGATTATGTTTGTTTATGCTGATCGATTGATTTGTTGGGTGAGTTGTTGTTCTGATAGGTTTTTTTGTTTATTTTTGTTCTTGTAATATTTAATTGGAAATTTACTCGGCTTCTTCGCCGTCATATCGCGCGGGTTCTTTACTAGTATGTATGTATGTATATATATATACATATATATATATTATATATATATATATGTAAATAATTGTAATGTAAGTTTGGTAGTATATAGTATAGGTTTTGTGTATTTTTTGTTTAATTGTTATTAAGTATACGTATTCACCTCATTTCATGTGTTACAACGTCAGATCGATGGAGAATATCTGAGTCTAATCGAGAATTTCAAGGAGAGGTGCTCCAAAAATGGGAAAGTCCCATTGCCGCAACTTGCTCAACAAATAATATGTAAGTAATCAGTTAATTATTTGGCTTTTGTTAGTTTTAGTATACGAGGGCGGACCTTGGCGCAGCGGTAAAAGCTGTTCCTAAGGGACCGAAGCTCTCAGGTTCGATCCGTGGAAACGGCCTCCCCACAAAATGTGGGGGAAAGACCGCGTACATCTTCCCTTAAATGGGACGGACCCTCCCTGGACCCTGTGAAAACGCGGGAGCTCTTTGCAGCACAAGGTACGCCCTTTGTTAGTTTTAGTATACATGTGGCTGATTATATATGGTTGAAAGTATTATTTAATTGTTTGTTTATTATTAGTTATATGTACTTCCTTTGGTTATTTTGCATAAATGATTAGATTTATATAACATCGATTATTTATTATTTTATAACTATACAGGATGAAATGAAAGACCTACTTAGCCGGCAAGAAGGTGCAACTAACCCGTTGACAGAGAAGGAGATCATGGATCGGGTATTGGGTACACGCCGCGGGTTTAACAAGGGTCGTGGACATGTTGTACCCGGTTTGGCCCGATACACTTCATCATCTTCTAGTCCTGGACCATCTACCCCACCACCACCTGTCTACACCCAAGAACAAGTTAATGAAAAGTTGGCATCATCAAAGAGAAAATATATGCACCTTGCTACTAAACTGAAAGACGATGTAAAAGGTTTGGCGGAACATGATATTTTGATTGAATTTGACTCTGATTACGAGAGCGACAGCTCCGACTAGGTTGCCCCATGTTTTCTTATGAACTTGGATCGTTTGTCATTTCTATATGTAAACCTGAATTTTCTATTTGAATGTATTTTTAAACTCTAACTAGGTTACGGTATGTTGATGTTGTGGTTGTATGATTGATGATATCATTATTATTGTTTGATGGAAATCTGGAAAAACAGAACAGGTATCGACCCAGAAACATTCTGGGGTGGGAAGCTGTATTTACAGCAAAAACTACTGTGAAATTCTCAGTCTTTCAGCAAGAACAAAGTTCTCTCTAAAGACTTTAACAAGAACAAAGTAAAATACTAAAAAAAATAATATTTAAGATACAGGAAGGACTTTGTCCTCGCTGTAGGCTCAGTATTTATTGTAGCTTGTATACGTTTATAATATCTTTATACATGTATACACGTATAATTGTATAAATATATATATTATATGCAGTTTTATAATTATATACCGAAAATGTTATAGCGAGGACAAAGTTCTTGCTGTAGGGTATTTAATTACTTTTTCAAAAGTCAGAGCTGTCCTTGCTGTATTCGTTGACTATCCTCACTGTAGACCTGTAGCCACGGGGCTTTGGCGAGAATCATTCAGCGAGGACATGTTCTCGCTGTACGTCTTTAGTGAGGACATTCTAACATTTAGCGAGGACTTTTGTCCTTGCTGAATGTCATTTTTCTTGTAGTTATACACTAAGATTATTTGGTCCAACGGTATCAAGGTTTGGTATATGGTGTCCCTTTTTACATGGTTAATGTTTAAGTCTCATCATAAACAAACAATATGAATTTAGAATTAAGTTTATAGTTTGTGTAAGTTTACCTATGAAAAAAATTGCAATTTTTATACCACTTTACATTTCTACAGATAAAAACAAATTGAAATGATTGAATAAAATATTTTGAAGATTTAAAGTGATTGCAAGAATAATCTTATAATTTGATGAGTTGATAAAAGGGGACGGATTACATAAGCAAAAACCACTAACTATATTTGTGATAAGAAGACACGAAGGAAGTGGAATTTGGTCCAAAAGCATAGTTGACACATTTGAAATATGTGCTACCACTGTACCTAGCATCTTCAAGTGAATCCGATAACTTATAAAGTGAAGATAATAAGAAAATGTTAAAGTAATTAAGGGGCATCCTAGGTTTCATACGTTAATAAGATCATGTTAGATGTTGTAACCAAATTAATGTTGTTTGATATATAGTTTGGTCTTCTTAATTTTGAGTTGTTTTAACTTCTAAGTTAATTTCACACCACGGCTTTTAATTTTTTGACTGTTTTTTTTATTTAAGAATTAATAGAGGAAGGTGATTTATACGACATATATTGCGAACATGTATGTTCTTCGTAAAATATAACTTTTTACGTACGTCAATCATCTCGTGTGTAAAATAAAATTAAAAGTATTTAAGAAAGGCATTACAACAAATACTTCTATGGACTTTTGCTCTAACGATGTTGCATTTTAGGTGTCTTCCAAATTATTATGTTTTTAGTGATAAATACTCATGCTTTTGTCTTTGTGATGAGTTGAATATACTGTTAATCTAATTTTTTTATTTAACCTAAGTTAGCTATATCCTAAGTTTATATTTAATTTATCTATATAATTAGATACTAACTTAAGTTTTGGTGGTTACCACCGTTACATTACCAAACTGATCCCTCCAAAGGTATCACACCCTTTCATAAACTATAAATATGTGTAATGTGACAACCCGAAAATATATTTTTTTTTTATTATTATCATTATTTT
>BJCN01320507.1:0-15294 GCA_018326445.1 Flaveria brownii
TTTTTTCATGACATGGCACCTCGTGACGTGGCATGTGACATGGCACCTCGTGACGTGGCATATGACATGTCGTATTACATATTTAAAATAAAAAATATAAATACGTTACTCAATTTTTATGTCTCTTTATCTACGAGCCACATCACGTGATATGTTATCAAAAACTAACGAAGTTAATGAATAGTGATACTGAAACCGTTATTAATACAAAATTAAAGGTAGATATTAAACTCTATTAAATTTTTTAGTTGGGATTAATATTCACCAATAGTAAATAATTTGTATTAATAAAATCTAATTTTAATAATAATAATAATAACATAAACAAAAAAATAATAATATATGTATATATATATATATAATGACATTGAGGGAAAGAAACCCCTTTTTGTTACTAATTTAATTTTTATAACTCAATAAAAATTAAGTTAAAGGCTCTCTAATTTTTATTCGGTCAAATTAAAAAGTAACTAACTAATGGAACAAACAAAAAAAAGTTATTCAATTAGAAATCTGTAAATAAAGTTATATTTATATTAAAAATATTAAAATTAATTAATTAATCATCTTTAAGGTAAACTTTATAAATCAAATTGATTAAAAAAGAGAGAGAAAGAAAAGCAAAGTAATTAAATAAAATAAACACATAAAAAACATGATTAGTGACTATTATCTATTTCGTCCTTTAAACGGCAATGGTAAAATAGTTATTTACTGAAAACTAACAGAAAAATATAATTATTGTTAGTAAAAGAGACAGAAAACATGATAAGTTTTCAAATAAATGACACGTGATGTTATTAATAAAGTTTAAAGATAAAATTTAAAATTTTGAGTATACTTTAAAATGACAAAAATTTTAATCTACTCTAATTTACACTAATAATTTAACTGGTGACACTTTCAGTTTTACTTCTATTGCCAATAACGATCTCGATAGCACTCATAATAATGATCATGAACAGATTGAAAAAAAACATACATACGAAACTGAGTGGAAAATAAATGCGAATAGAGTGTGAATACATGATAATAATGCTAATATGATTGTCATTAATAATAAAAATAAAAGTTGAAAGTGTTATCAGCTATATTAATTGTATGAATTATTATTCATTTGTATATTAAAATTTAATTTTCTTTTTTCTTTTATATTTGCTTTTTTATAAAAAAATAATATCTCAGGTTATATGATTTAACTATTTTCTAAGATAGCTATAATTGTGTTTACTTTTTAGGCATATATACATAGACAATAGTGTTTATATATGAGAGATAAATTTTTGTATAACAATATATAAATTATTTGGAAAAAGAATCCAAATATGCATATATTTCCACATATCCACTTTATGTATCGTATATGTTTTACAATAAACATAGTACGTATTTGAACGATGACACTGTATTTCCTTTTAAGAATGACACTGTAAGCCTAAAAGATAAAAGAAAAGGAGTGATTTTAATGTTTAATCTTTTAGCATGAATTGAATCAAGATGATGGTTATGTGATTATCATAATATGTATTTCTAGATCCTAAAGTTAACACTAATAGTGGAATACTTGTCAATTTTAGTAACATGTACAGACGCGGTAAAAAGTATTCTCGAACATCTAAAGACCAAAAACAGTTACACTGGCGATAGAAAAAACTTTTGGATCTGTTACCATCTTTCTTATACAATTTTGGGGTAAATTTTGAGAGCGTAAATATTTTAAGATCGACCACGTGCATTCGCATGCGCTCAAGAATGGTAACGACAATCAAATAATCAAAACCGGTGCACAATGTCATGTCTCGACTTTTGAAAAAGACGTAAAGCGAATGCGAAAAGCAATGATTTATTAGAAATGACGTTAAAGAGAGGAAGTCGAAAGATGTTTAAAGATGGTCGTAACTGGAAGGACTACGACTCAAAGTTTTGATACATATAACATGTGCATGTCACTTTGCGACATTTATGGAACACAACTTTATTCCATTTTAATTTGTTAATAACGTAATGTATTAAATAGGAAATTTGCGTTAGTGTGTTACAATAATAAAACGAAAACAAGGACTATGTTTTGTTACACTAAACCACTAACCAATTGAAAACTTTTGAACCACAAACTAAAGCAATTATTTAATATTATTAATAACTAGTTTTGGTAAACACGTGTATTATACTGGTTAAATAAATAATATATTAAATAGAATAAAAACTTATTAATTATAAAATTTAAAGAGTTTTATGATAAGATATGATTGAAATTAAATATGAGTAATAACTATAAGTGATAAAACAATAATGTCAACTTTTTAAATTTTTTTATTTTTTAAAAAATTAAACATTTTTGTTTCAAAACAAAATTGTATCAAGAAATGTCATTTAAAAAAACTCCTACTATAACTCTCAATTTTAATGATTTGTGGTTTATATAAATTTTACTTTTTAAAAAAATTAATTCTAAAATATTTTATATTTTTAAAAAATAGTTTGATGTATTAGGGAAAAAAATTAATAATTTTTTTTCTTTAGAAATAAAATTAGTAAAGATCTCTTTTTTAATTAAAAAAAATATTTTAAATCTAAATAGTAATTAATATAATTATTTAATATGAGAGAAAATAGAAAAATTTTGATGAGAGTGAATGTAATGTTACCAAGTGTCACCTCTAAATACAATTTTATTAGAGTAGGAAGATTAGAAGTATAAGAATAGTTTTCTTACCACTTATTAATATAGGGATGTGAACGAGTGTATTTTTCAAGATGCTAGCTACAAATCCTAAGGAAGCATATTTTAGGATATATTGTTAATAGGAATAGTAGAATTAGCAAATTGCATTTTAATAATTCAAAATATAACCTATTGAACGGTAATAATTCATACTATCAGTTTGACCAATAATAATCCTAATTTTCCTTTTTGTTGCCAAGAGCAATGCTAGTAGTATAATCATTTATTTATTAACATTTAATTTTTATTTGATTTCACTCACGGTGATGATTGTGAATGATATTGGAAAACATACACCGTAACGGAATGAAAATCGAGTGAAAATCAAGCGTAAATTAATAAATATTTTGCCACTAGCATTGTCATTGGTAACAAAAATGATAAAACCATAGGAGTGGTAGCACAACGGCTGACAAGCAAGAAAGGCACTCCCAGTATGAGGTTACCCAATAGGTTAGTGAAAGACGGTTTTTTATGAGAGCAAAACAATTTACAAGGTTTATAACATAATGGAATAAAATTTTCTCTCTTAGGTGGAACCTCTATTCCATGGCATGTCGGAGTAAGGAAGCCCGGGCTTCTCATTTCATTGGTTTGTTTTCCCTTATCTTATTATCAAAGCTAGAGTACATGAGTAGATATAAGGATGAGTTATAGCAGTCGATTTACACGAGTTGCACTCGAGTAGACGATTTTCTTGATGAATGAATCATTTGCATCCTATAATAAATAAGGACATTTACACCATCTATTGCAGGTCATGTCCTAAAGCTATAATGTAATTCCCCATGACTATTTACAGGAGATCCTTCAATGCTTTCACCACTAATCACATCCAATTACATCCAGGAATCGCATCTGCCAGATGTGGTTTCGGGACCAGGCGTGTAACCTCGATAGCATGTGCCCAAGCTGCCCAAGCCTAATAGTTGCTTCATAATTTTTGTTTGTTTCGGAGCTGTTTTGGCAGGGCATACCTAAACCCACTACGTACCACACCACCGAGCGGCTTGCCTGAATGCCCAGTCTTTTTGGCCTAACTAATACTATGAATTATTATCTACCAATAAGTTATTGATTGGATTATTAAAATCCAATTTTCCATAGGAATATAAAGGCTTAGTTTAAGGGTTAAATGAATGTGAAACTCATTATTGATATTGTAATCAATTATTTATTCATTTATTATTATTATTATTTTTTTGTATAGCGTCTTGCTAAACAGTGATACATAAAATTCCAGTCGTAAAAAAAATGTAGGGGGGTGTGAATGATACAAGCCACTTATGAGCTACTAAATACGACTCCTTTTAGTTTGTGTCTAGCCAAAGTTAAAGAGACCGACCAATGGTTTAAATTTGAGCTTAGTCAATAAACAAACTCGAATGAAGTTGGATATTTTTCTAGCATCCTTTAAAGTGCACTTGAAAGCTTTTTAAAACATGCAACCTTTGAACAAACATTATAAAGCACAACATGATGCCATTAATTGCTGACTAAGTTTCACAAAAATCAATGTTGATACAAAAGTGACATGTTCAGGCTTTTGAAAACGACAAAGAACCGAACATAAAGATCAATTATTATTATTAATAATTCAGAAAGAAAACGTTAAAGATGGTTGTGTGTGGGAAGATGTGTAAAGATGGTCGTAATGGGGAAGTACTACGGCTTATATTGTCTTTTATGTTTTGTTCAAATTATATATTTGTTACTTGTCGTTTGCAAATATCAAATATATATTTATTCCAATATTTGTACTACAACATAAAAATATGAAATACGATATAACATATAAATAACTTCACATAATCACATGTGTTGTATGTTAGAACGGGAATCTTTGACATAAATTTAATTTATATTAACTACTAAGATTGGTTGTTTATGTAAATAGTATAAATGTATGACGTGATAGTGCATTGCGCTTAAACGATTGATATTCTATAGATCTTTATTAATATACATGATGAATAAAATTAGTCTCTATTTGTTTGTGAAAGTAGTTGAAGTTACGATTGATTGAAACTAAAAAATAATTGTATTTAAAGTTGTGTACGGTTATTGTTGAAAATATTTGGTTACTCGTATTCTCTGATCAAAAGGTTCAAGATTCTACAGTCTACTAAAAATAATATGAAAGAAAAATTACACGGTTTGTTAGTGTGGTATGCCCATACTTTTTGGTCTCAAAGTTGAAAATTTACGCCTTTGATCTTTAATGTTCACTATATTTACGTTGTGTTAGATTTTCTCATTCGTTTGATTTAAGAAACTCAGGATTCTATTTTCTATTAAAACAATTTATATCTACTAAATATCCCCATCTTCATTAATTTTTAAAATCTAGAATCAAGAATTTTTACAGGAATACTTTTTCTAATAAGTTTGAAATTGTGTTTCACTATAAATATATTTTTAGCAATCAAATCTACTTCTAATTTCACATCATTCTTTAGCACCAGACTTAAACCCTTGGAGCCACCTTTTAAGCCGGGAACTTAAACCCTTGGAGCCACCTTTTAGGCCGGGGACTTAAACCCTTGGAGCCACCTTTTAGGCCGGGGACTTAAACTCTTGACCTTTAATCATCTGGATAGTGTTAGACTAAACCTCTAAAAACCCTTTGTTTATGCATTTTGGTTTGGTTTGGTTTGGTTTGGTTTGGTTTTATTAGAGGTTTGGACTTAACCTAGGCCTAAATTTACATCTGGAAATTGAATATGAATTTGTTGGGCTTGGGCCCATGTTCGAATTCAATGTGGTTTTATTTAAAAAAGTAACCATGGTTGAAATCTGGTTTGGTCTTATTAGAAGCTTGGGCTTAGCAACGGTCCACGGTTGGAACATCTTCAAAAAAGTAAAAGCGCCCACCGTGGGGCTCGAACCCACGACCACAAGGTTAAGAGCCTTGCGCTCTACCAACTGAGCTAGACGGGCTTATTGTCTTACATTAAAATGTTTAAAACATATACAGTAACACAAGCCATTACTTTGGACACACAAAATCATAAATTTTAATAAAAAACTGTTACGTATTTCGAGCTTTTATATATTTTGAAATCGACTTTTTATTCCTTATAAACTCTACAGAGGATTCGGACTTGTATCACTGTTATAAACCAGATGACATCACAATCAGTTTTAAAACTAAAGAAAATGTATATAAAATACAAAGGATAGTAGGATATTAGACGCTAATCATCCAAATATCAACAATTACAAAGTTCAAACTTTAAACATTAGAATGAAACAAGCTCCTTAGCTTAATCCAATTGATAATTGGTTCACTTCAAGTTAATTCAAAAGCAAAACAAAAAAGTGATACTATTCGCAGTTTGCAAGTTTAACTGGGAAAACAAATACATAACAGGTTCAACCTTTGATGGTCCATAGCATACGAATCAAATTGACATGGTGGTAAAATCAAACATGCTGGAAAATCTTGTTTTAAAGACCATTTTTCTAATCAGATTTCATATATAGCCAAAGAAACTTTATCTACTAGACTAAAATCACCCATGGAAAGTTCGATCTTTCGTTAAATTGTATTGATTACATAATTATCAAGTCCACTTTCGTCTTCCAAATCGCTAGCATAAATATCATCTCCATGTTAATACAACATAAGTTTGTTAAACATCGTCTGCAGGATCTTCAGATACAAAAGGGAAACCAGTTGTAGAAACTTCAAGATGGCCTGCAACATACCTCGGTACAACTAAGTCCTACCTATCAAGACAAAAGGGAAAAAATCAATAATGTAGTAAGACCATCAAAGGGGGTGCTTGGGATGTTTTAATTTTAAAAAACCAATTGTTGTTCTAAGAATATTTGGAATGGTTTGTCTATATAATCTGTGGGTAAAGTTGTTCTGTTAGTGTGGATGAAGTCAGGTTGGGTTAGTGTGGGTGAAGTCAGGTTGGGTTAACCAGCAAATGTTTGCGTGTACATTTAAGTTCAAAAGATAATTTCCTTGAAAAATATGATTGCAGAGAAAGTGATTTATGAATATCTTTATGCATTCGAGTATACTTTAGATAACTTTTACACTCGGCACCTTTGAGTATTTGACCAGTTTTGTGGTTGGTTATACCCATTAGCTTAACCAGTTTGGCTACAGGAGATCAAATACTACCCAAATCAACCCGTTTAGAGGCAATGAGCCACATCTAATTTAACTATTCAAGCCAACTGCAAGCCTAGTACTCAGGCATGCCACAAAGAAAGTTATTGATGGAGAAACATGTCAAACTGGTCAAACATGTCAAAATACACCCAAGGTAGTGTTTTTACTGTATAAAACCCCTAATTCATTTTATTCAATATCTTCGATAATTCTGTAATCACATTTGACGAACTAAATGTTCATAAAAATAAAATATAAAAAATGAACAAAAAGTGTCCCATTTTGAACCATATCAAAATTTACCTGTTTTGACTGATTACTCAACTCACTCATGTTGCAGCTTCTAATTTTAGTAAAAGTTCAAAGAATGAGAAATAAAGTGAATGATATCCTACTTTTATTACGATGTGTAAAATGCTTGTTAGATAACACGAAGAAAGATGAGATGAAATTTCAATAATTTTAGTTACCTCAGCATTATCATACTCGAACCGAACCACAAAGGTACAGGTGCAATTTTCTTTATCATGCAACTGTCTTTCAACCCTTACAAGATGTGCATCAGAATAAAGTGCATGATCTTCATTTGCCTGATAATATTAACAAAAACATGAATAGATAATCACAAACTAAACAAACTTCATACCCTGTTTATAGTACAAAGAAATATGAGTTTTGCAGCAAATAAATTGGGCTGTATTTTATTTATAAAGGATAAAATACCAAAAAGTGTTAGCTAAAAATGAAACAAGTTAAATGGGTTAACATTCATCTCATGTTACCGTGTTCAAATGCTTGTAATGTTCTAACTCGTTTTCTTTATAGAAATTTGATTGATTTATAATTAACTTTTGGTGTCTTGTCATATTTGATGAATTAATTATTTACAAACTTCTAAAAAAGGGCAAAAAAGTGTTAGTGGATCGGCTTATCCGGACTTGAACCATTTTAAACCACATAAACGCTACACATTTTGACTCATTACCCGACCCACCCAGTAACCTCCGTGCATGAGGGTCATCCTTTTGTGAAATTTTGTTTTTAACAAATAGAGGCATACTGCTACATACACACCACTTGTTAATAAATTTATCAGCTCATTCTAGAGATGGTAAATTCAGCCTATTTACATGACAATGTATCAATTTGGGTAACTGGTCAAATAGGTAAGGCAAAAAAATGTAGGCAAAAAAATGTAGGCAAAAAAATGTAAGCAAAAAAAAAAGAAAAAGATAGTCAAAAGTTTTAATTGTTCTTGTGATCATAATTAATATACAAAGTACTAGTTAGCAACGTAGAGATGGCACATATTTTATGTGCTTCTAAACGAAAACGATCCCTTTATTAGTGTAAACACCTCTAAAGTTCACGATAAAGTAAATTTAAATATGGTCTTTTGCTGAATCCAAAGATATTACATAATTAATCCCTTAACTTTTAGGGATAGTATAAGTGGGTGGGTGTAGGCCGTCCATATACTCAAGTTTCTTCAATATGTCAACCTATATATTGCAGGTTATCTTACATGTTAAAATTTTTATCTTTTCATGTTGGGGCAATTTCTTAATCCGGCATGTTTTTGTGCTGGAACCATATAAATGAAACTAGATGCATTCTTCGATGAATTATTGAGTAGTTCCAATATATGGGTGGCCTTAGTGACAAAAGTTAAATACTTTAGTGGCCTCCACATACATTATCCCTTATTTTAACAACGCAATGCCTGATTCTTGTATGATAAAATCCGTTAAGTTTTCAAAATACAACAAGAAGAGGTCATTTTTCGCATGATCCTAAACTTTATATAAAGGCCATTTTCATTAAGGTTTTATTGTCCGGTGATTTAATCATTGCAATTATAGGGCAATTGTCAAAACAAAATCCATGGACTTCCAGTATTTCTTTGCATATGAGTTCCTAGACTTTATCTTTGCATGATCAAATTCATCTAAATACTTTCCTTTTGTGCATGATTAAATCCAATTAACTTCTTAAACAATACCAAAAAGGCATTATTAATATCATTTAACTGAACTTAAAGAAAAGGATCTTTTTGTGAAGTTTCAAAAGTCTAGGGACTTGTCATTCAAAAATAAGATCCACGGTTAGATGCAAATATAGCAAAAATCCATAACGTCTTTTTCAACAATGGCCCTGCAAAGCTAAAATTTAGAGACTTGATGCAATTCGGTGAAAATCCATATCCAAATTTTTTATTGATAATTGCCCTTGTAATAATTCAGTAATCAAGTTCTCTCTTAATTCAGTAATCAAGTTCTCTCTTAAAAACTTAAAGGGACACCAGCTTAATATAGAGAAAAACAACCAGAATAACAATTAAAGAAAATAAATAAAATGCAAATCATACCCTGAAGCATAGCAAAAGATCACCAACTTTGACTTTGTGACATTCTGAAGCCTCTAAAGGGATTGACCGCTCACGTATCGCGTTTCTGACATTTACCCACTCATCTTGATCATGACTAAAACCAGAAAATCTCACACGCACTTCCTGTTAAAAAAAAAGAAACATACATGTGATTCTTTGATCAGTTGACGCATACTAACTCAACCCTTTCATTTGAAGTAATATTATTTTCTGCAATAATAATTAACACGGTAACTTATTTATAAATAGTAAAAGCATACAAAAAAAAGTGTTTTTGGGTCAATCCAACCAGAATTGGCTCATTCCAACACATACTAAAAAAATGACACGTTTCAATCCGTACCCATTTTGACTCGTAAACCAGCCAGCCTTGTTACAACTTGAAATTCCAGTAGTATTATTATTGAAGGGTGTTAAACCCAAAGTATACACACTAGCACTATATATAGCCGTTAGAGTTAACTAACTAACTTTACATTTTACACAACTAGTCCCTATACTTTGCACTAAGTACTTTTAAGCATAAAAGTCTATACAAACATACAAACTACTTGAACATACAACTAAACAAAAGAATTAACTAACACTTATTGTGTGACTTTAACATCCATATCACAATATGTATCTATTTTTACAAGGATGTGTTTTGGTCATTTTATGTATTAATTTCTTTAATAAGCAGGATGTTCCAAACAACCAAAATAACTGATTATTCAGTTATCACAACTCCAAACAGCAAAGGCACATGCAACTAGCACTTCTGCAACCATTTTAGTTACAAGTGAATATGTGATTTTGGTTATTCAAAATCATGTAATCACTTTCAAGGCGCACATCCAAACATCCCATATTCAGTTTAAAATCACATTCAAAGACCACCCAGTTAGACTTGTAAAGTGATTACTTAATCTCATAACTTAGGTTTTTCATCCCATCCTTGATGAGAGCTTTTATTTGGATGCTTTTCATAAGAGGTATCTTAAGGAAGAATTTGGTAAGTAGTATCCTCAAACATTATTACAAGATATTTTTTAGAAGGTTTTCTGAAATGGGGTCAAATTCGATTACCATCGTCCTCATTTAGTTAACATTGTTAACCAGATGTTGAACCGTGGACATTCGAGCAACGTATTGGTGAAGCTGTTATCATTCCAGCCGGATGTCCCTATCAAGTAAAAAAACTCAAGGTAGCATCTTTTTCTCTATTTTCCTTCACTAAAAGTTTATGATGATCATCAGTGTCCTCGCAATAGATGTGGATGTATGCAAATTGTTGAATCACATAATTATTGCGGTTTTGATTTTTCATTTGATTGTGACTATTATTGTGTTGCAGTCATGTGTTAATGTGGTCCTTGAATCCATATCGCCTGAAAGTGCAGCCATGTGTATCAAGTTGAGTGATGAAATCCGTCAACTTCCTGTAAATCACAAAGCAAAAGGAAAAATGCTAGATGTAATTGTTCTAACACTCTACTTTAAGTTCTTTCTCCATACTTGTTGAAGGCTTTATTAATTCTGAATGGTTTTTCAGGTCAAGAAAATGACTATACACAGTCTCAATGTTGCGGTTGAAGAAATTCACAACGTTCCACATGGGGTTGAAGAAATTCACAATGTTCCAGAAGCAGAGTAAGACTCTTTCAGTTATATATATTAGCTAAGGATAAATACTGATCTTTGTCACTGGTTCTGGTGATGATTTTGTCTTAGTATTATGCTTTTTTTTATTTTTTAAATTAAGATGTCAATTATATGCTATAGTGTCCTTTCTCATGAGTAAAGATTGAATGTGGCAATTTTGACCCTTTACCAAAATGTGGATCAGCTTGGATTTTATTTCATCGCCAACAGGTCAAATCGGTAATTAAAGAAATTTAACTAATAGTGCAATGGGTTGATAGTTACTTAAAAATGAAAACAGCATTCAGATGCTTACAATCTCCTGTTTCTGTTTATTAAAAAAATCAAGTTAACTAAGAATTTAGCGTGCTTAGAACATTTAGTATGTATGGAATTAAAAATTTTGAACAAAAGTATCAATAACTATCCATTTTAACCTGTTACCCAATTCACCCATTTGCCAACCTTTAGTCCTTTAGCAAAAGGTTGAAAAATTATAATTATTAAATGCCTCCTTTTGCTAAATTAAGCTCCATGCACTCACCTCAGGGTCTCTGGCAACACCTGTTGGTAGATGGATCGAATTTCGGTTATTACATCTCCGGTGGTTGAGAAAATGGAACAAGTCAAAAGTTACCCAAATTGTATTTAAAGGCTCATGATCTCTTAACTCAGTTCAGTAAAATTTACTAGTTTGTGTATGAAATTCCAAAAATATTGACAAAAGGTGTTGGCAGGTTGACCAAACATGCACTATAAAGTTACCCATTTTGACCCGTTATGAAACACCACCAAAATTTTCACCTCTTTCAAAGATTGTTAAATTATAGTGCTCTCGTATGCTATGTTAAAATCCCTTCTATTTTTAAGTTACATTGAAATTTCAAATTGTCATTTCATTTTTAATCAAACTACAGTTTCCTGTCTTAATGTTGGATTGTTTTTTATTCCAGAATAAGTGACAAAGTTGAGTAGAGACAGAGAGTTACAAGTGAACTTTACCTGGCTTATGATCAAATATCGCGACTGAAACAAGTTACTTGCGAGCCCTGAAAGGAGTTGTTTAAGTTGCATTTTAAATCAACAATCCAAAATGTACAGATACCAGAACGGGAGGGATGATATTCAATGTTCGTGACCAGTGTTAAATCAACCTATTCTGCTGATTATACGAACATGGTATCGAGAACAAAAATTGTGGCATTTATTGCTTTGTGGAAAATCATGTCTTTTTTGGAACAACTAGAATGATTTTGTAGTTTAGGATCACCAATGAATGTTCATGTTTATAAAACGATTGCTTGCTCTTTTTTTATACTAGTATTTAAAATGATATCTTAGAAACTTTTCCTTACATAGGTGCGTTTTTATGCTCCTCTGTCCCAAGAAATAGCCATAATTTGCATTTGGGATGTTCCATAGTATTTGAATTGTTCTGTATTCTATTTAAGCTTTTATCTCTTTCCCATTGTCATAAATATTGTGGAACACATGTGAGCATTATTACATAAATTGAGTTAATGGGAAAAAAAGGAAAAAAAAATGTCATATGCAATGGTAAATACATGTGCTACTAGAGATGATACAGGTATTAGTTTAAATCAAAACTAGCATTAAATCTAACCAGGATGCTATTGTACAACACATGTGAGCATTATTACATAAATTGAGTTAAAGGAAAAATAAAGAGCAATAAAGTTTCATGCTGCGGTAATATATGTGCTACCACAGATGTTCAAATTTTAGAACAAGGGGAGCAATTATTAAAATGCTATTATGAAAATACTAAACAGTTTTTTTTTTAAATAATACTCTTCAATAAGACGCTTATCCTCTTAGTTGCATATATTGAGTTACATTTGATTATCTATCTTAATTCTATACCTTTTCCTGTGCTAACTTATGTTGCAATTGTTAAACTCTAATACAAATGATGTAGAGATGATATTGTTTCCTCGTATGCTCTTTCTGAAGGTATTTTGTGCGTGCACTTGTGTGTTTTGAACTCCTAGGTTGTGTTGGATGTGCAGTTAAACTGATTATTGCACTCTGAAATATAAAATTATTTTGGGTCAAAACAGTTAGGTTTGAATAACTGGGTAGTTGTAGCTGTAAAGAATTTGATTTTCTAAGCAACTGTCAGATTCTGATTCTACAAGCCACAATATTACCTGATTTTGTTTATCAGGTTTCAAAGTAGTCAAAATTTGGATAATGAGGGGGTAGTAATATAACTTATCACTGGGATAAATGTAAGTATCCAAATATATAGCAACTCATTACCTGATTATCTGTTTTTGATTATGATCCTTCAATTCACAATAATCACATTTAAAAAGAAAACACACATCCAAACACCCCCTAATCCATCACAGTAAAAGTTGTTTGATACATCAGGCTGCTAACCATTTAGGTGAATAATTGTTACCGATAAGTAATGATGTTTCTATGTTATTGTTTTCCGACCATCATGAAACCATTTCTATTGTCATGCCGCCTCTAAGTTGGCTCTTGAGTACTCCTTTTTGACATATTATCGAGTAAATAATGTTGTAGTTTCGATTAGCATGTGAGTGGGATCGTTGGTTAAGTTAACATCTGAATTAACTTCTGTAGTAGGTGTTGTTGGCCGTTCTTGATTTCACTTTTTTAAACATTTGTTTGTGGAATTTGAAGCAGGATGAAGATGAGTCGGTGATCAGCAAATGAAAGCTTCAAAGTGTCAAAGAATAGCCTAAGGTATTCTTTCTGTTATTTGACTTTGAAGGTCAGACTAGTATTTACCATAATCACAAGTTCTTTTGTCGTATTCCAGTTTGACTTTGGCCAAAAGCCGAAAAGTACATTTGGTCATTCAATGTCAGTGTCCTGACTGGTGTTTGGATTTGTGCTTTCGAACTGGTCGTCTTGTTATTGTGACTTGGAGTTGCAGTAATATGTCTAAATACTGTTTCTGATTATTTAGCTACTGAAATAATAAGATTCCTACCAGCAGCTACAAAACCTTGTATTAAAGGGTTGGTATAGTTACCTAGTGATCCATTTTGAAACCTAATTCGAGAATCTGACGTCTATTTGACATAACATCAAGAATGTCATATTTGGTCGTTTTATGTTTTAATTCCTTGATCAGAATTTCCAAACACACTGATTATTTAATGTTTACCGTGCAATATTCTTCCACAAATTTTGAAGTTAACATTACCATATTACCTTACCTCTTTTTGTGTATGGGTCTGTGTTCTATTCATCTTGATTTTCATGGGTTGATTGAACCTTAAGTAATAATTCGTTATTTCAGGTAATAAACTCTTCATATTCTTGCTTATTTGGCATGCTCATATGCATCTTTGATCATAACTAAAGACGACATTGTAATCACATGATAGAGCAACTCTTGAAGAAAACCGAACCAACTGCTTCTCCATAAACACTATTTTCATCTTCTATTGTAGATTCAGAATATCTTCTTGGCAACTAGTTCTTTATTAGCGTGGGTTTTAGCTTTAGTGTGTCCTGTAAGGATGATTTTAGATTGCAGTTGCATTTCTTTCTGTTCTTTGTGACCGTTAAATAGGCAATCATTAAGATGGATGAGTAGTTTAACTATACCATCTTCCAAGATGTTGCAACAATCTTCGAGCACATGTCTCCGTACCATAACTGTAATGATCTCTAACTTTAACAAAATGATCTTAAACTTTATTACACAACCTGCGTGCCCCTTTCACAGCCCGTGTGACATATCACGCCTTCTGATTTACTGTTTGCCACCCCTTAAAACAATAAGGAACAATATAAGAACAATATAACTTCACCCGTTTTGACTTATTACACTACACATGTGATGATGTGATCGACTGTCTGCTACCTCCTAAAAGAACAATGGAAAATGATGTAGCTTGTGGCATATATATTGCTATTTGACCTATTACATAACACGTGAGACGATCACATCTTGCGATCAACTGTTTGCGACCTCCTAAAATAACAAGAATGGAAATATATCGTTTATATGGCATATTTATTGCTAACATTGTACCTTCATGAGCTTATAGGTTCATACAAAATTTTTCCTTCAAAAATTGTTTGATCAACGCACAATTGTAACAAGATTAAACAAATCAAGACATTTCTTGAACTATAAACACTCGGTTTTACAAAATCTTTTACTGATTGTCACGTTTTATGGAGCCATCAGCCCTTCGATTGTGTAGGTTAATGACTTTGCCCAATCTTCTTTGAGTAACAATGTTTGTAGCGTGTGCATAACATCATAATCTGGATCCAGTTTCCTTTGCCAACCCTGCAGTAAATATAACAGCAAATTAAAAGGCATCTTCTAAAACTAGCCCGTTTGACCTGTTTCTTTTTCACCAATTCTTTCAACTTTCATTTGACCCGTCTAGACACTAGACTAAATACAAC
>BJCN01320515.1:2246-14923 GCA_018326445.1 Flaveria brownii
TTCATATTCATGTAATTTGTTTTTAATATTGGTTAGCCTTTAAACCAATATTCGATCGTATGCATGCATGCATAATTTTCCGAGCTGTTTTTAAAATAAAACCTTGTGGCCGGGTACTCCATGAACAAATATTTAAATCGAAAGGATACACGACACAAACCTAACTGTACGTGTTAGAGTCATTCAATCTTAAATTATTTAGGGTTTAATTATGTTTCACCAAAATAAAAATATACAATATTGGTGAGATCTTATCATAGTACGACAAATGTACTCGTTCGTTCAACTTTTAAATAATTAGTTCTACCTAATTAAGGAAACAGTTAAACCCATTTCATTGACATTTATTTATATTTTTGAAAATTAAGGTCAATGAAGCGAATGTCAAAGCCCATACGTCCTCAAGAAGGTGCTACACGAACATCAATAATGCATGTCAATGGGATCTACAGTGTCGATCGGTAAGAATACTATTGTAATAAACTATGGGATTTATTGGAAAACAAGGCTAAAAACAATGTATATTCAAAAGACTTGATATAATGAGTCACTTTATACAATAAATAACATCTATATCTATATATAATACTAAAAGAGTAACTTGGGGGGACACTTGTTATATTTCTAGACCCCCTAAGTTTGTTTTTCCCGCATCTCTCACCTCTTAAATAGTTACCTAAATTAAAGATTAAATAACTTTAATTATTTTTAAGATTAAAAATATTTTTTAATAAATTGAGAAAAGATGTTTTTTATTAATGTTATTTCTAGAAAACATTTTTTTATAAAATAAGAGTTTTTCTAAAACATCAAACATTTTTAAAAATATAAAATATCTTAAAATTGATATTTTTCATATTTTTAAAACTAATATTCTTTATAAACTAAGAATAATTAAAATTAGGAGTTATAATAAGAAACTTTTAAAAATGATATTTTTAATACGGTTCGTTTGGAAAAAATGGCTAAATTTTTATGGAAATAAAAATTAAAATTATTACTTATAATTATTACTCATATGTAATTTTAATCATATTTTAATTTAAAATATCATTTTATACTTCATAAATATTCATCATAAATAATTTTTTATTTTTTAACTTGTATAATATACGGGTTTACTAAAGTTAGTATTATATAAATAACAATCAATAACTAATTACTTTTATTTTTTCAACTCATGTAATACATTTAGTTTTATTTATGTTTTTATGTTATTTTAATAATTAACTCTCCATCTCCCGTGTAGTACACGGGTAACTAAAGCTAGTGTTTATATATACAAGTTTGTTTCTAACTTTCCTAAAATAAATAAATAGATAAGATTTACCGCTTCGGTCATTAAATGAGTCGACCCATTCCTTTGTTCATCTCATCTTCTCCTCTTGCTCTAGCTCATTTCGCCACTCCCTCCCTTCCAAGGATACAATTTTCTGTTAAAATGTCTCTATATCATTTAAACCAAGTTTGACTAGTACAATTATACACCCGTTGAACAAGTTGCAATTAATAGCATAGCAGACTAGAAAATACCAATTAATACTCGTCTCAAATTCCACGATCCATTATCATCCTTAACCTTAGCTTCAACTCATGCGAGTGTGAATGTAGAGTGAGCCATAAAACTGCCTAGCCATGGTTTACTATTAAATACACCTACGTAGACTTGTAAGCTTTTAAACCCACACCATCTACGGTATTTACATAGAACAATGATACTAACTCATAATAATAAAAATACTTTTATGTTTAAAACAATTATAGTTTTATAAAATTTGTAATTTTATCATCAAATTTGCATAAATCTTTTAAATTTTTGAACATTTTAACCTTTTTCTATATTTTGACAAAGCTATGATCGTATTTATTTATTTTTGAAACATTTTATCATTTATTTAATGTAAATAATATTTATTTGAGATTAAGTAATATTAACGGAAAGAAAAAGATTGTGTTTATCTACAAGAACTTGTCTATTGTTTGGGTTGTAACAGTATTAGTGATCGTCTCTTATAGATGTAGTGTAGTTTAAATTATTGTAAATGTAAGATTATGTGTTAGTTATTTAAAATGACGTCTTACATATTTATCTATTTTGTTAGATTGAGTCCTGGGACTGATCTTCCCGTTGGTTTTACTACAGCAATACTCAGAGTAAAAGTTCAGCATCAAATCAATTTTTAATTTACTACATGTAAAGAAAAAAAAAACATATCAGGGTTTTAACTCTATTATTCACTAAAGGGTTTAAACTATTTTACATATTGCTCAATCTCTATCATTCTTTCATAAAGTACATCCCTTAAAAGTAAATAAAAAAATTTTCTTAAAAAAAAATGAGTGAACAGTAACTGGAAGAAAACAATTTGCACTCTTAAAATATAATATTAAGTTTCGATCGAAGAGATTGGTGGAGAAAATTTGCCACTTTCAAGAAAGTCGTTGCTCATTTTAATAATAGAATAATATTGAAACAATCTCCAAAAGTAAAACTGGAATCTTATTTAAACTGAAATGTACATCACTACATGACCCGTGATCTTTTAAAGACAAAAAAATTGGGGTTGACATATTTACAGAACATGCCAAACCCAGATCTTATTTTATCGGTCATGAATACACAATAATTTGGAAGAACAAATCAAATCTGAGAGATTGTTATAAACTCTCTACAAGACACCATTTTCAATTGCAAGCCTGTTTCTCCATCTTAGTTCATCTGCTTCTGCAGTCTATATCTTCAGGTATGTGTGTTTCTTTCTTGTATATTACTCTGATTTCTTGGTTTATGAAAGCTTGATAATTTGCTTTTAATTCAAGAATGTTGGAGGGTTGAATGAGTTTTAATTTGGGTATTTGATAAATAATGAGAAAGATGAAAAATTTCCTGCAATTCTTCTAATATTTCATGATTTTGATCATATCAATTGAGACCCATAAGTTGATTAAAGAATGTAAGAACTATGAAATACAAATGCAACCTCTGAAAACAACCAATATCAACTTCAATAAGTTAAGGGAGTTGAGTTGTTAAATAATATCTATTCTGAGTATGTGCTAAAAATGGAAATTTTGAATTTTTTATCCATTTCTTCAAATTTTTTATGATTTTGTTTGTTATATGAAGAATGAAGAATGTGAAAAGCAATTACAGCTGACCCATTTTGACCTGAAAATACCTAGTTTCAATCTTCAAGAATAAAAGATCAATTACAGTTTTTTACTCAATTTTTGTGTTGATTGTATTTTTGATAGGTGTCTACTCAATAATACTTGACGATCATGAGAAATATGTCCATAAAAGAATGTTGTTGTTTCTTGAAGAAACTTAGAAACCCAAGTCGAGCCATACAGCACGCGACTCTTGCTTCTGAGACACCATGTTAGTAGCAAAAACATGTTTGACATCAAATTTTGAGTGAATTAATATGAACATATCTTTCTTTTTTTGTTTCACAGTTTCCATCAATGAAATTGAGGCATTGTATGATCTTTTTGATAGATTAAGCTATGCTATCATTGAAGATGGTCGTATTCACAAGGTACTTACCTGTTAAATAATTAGAATTATCAAACACTCAAGATCTGACTATTACAACTTTAAATAACATTATTCCGCTCATCATCTCATTTTGATGGTTAATTATCTGATAAAAGATAAGAAGCTAGTATTTTTTATTTTATTTTTCTTTGTCATTTAATGAACAGGAAGAGTTTTTGCTTGCACTTTTCAGCAACAGTAGAATGCAGAATCTGTTTGCAGATAGAGTGAGTAAACATATTCAATTAAAATGTGTTATTTCTCCCTAAAATGATGATTTTTTTATCATATTAAATCCATACGAAACCTTTTTAAGACTATTAAGATCAACACAAGGATATATCTATCCAAAAATTTTGATTTCTTGCTTGCATCATTACAGTTGTTTGAGACATTTGACATTAGGAAAAACGGAGTAATTGAGTTTGATGAATTTGTTCGCTCTCTAAGTGTTTTTCATCCTAATGCGCCTGAATCAGACAAAATTGAATGTAAGATACATCAAACATGTTAATGATCTATAACCACAATGAAATTGTTTCTCTTAAAAGTCAGACTTGACTAGCTTTGTTACTTTTGAACCCATCTTAGACTAATTAATATTAACACTTTATGATCTTATTACAGTCATGTTTAGATTATTTGACTTGAAGCATACTAGTTTCATAGAACGTGACGAGGTAAATAAAAACTTACTGAAGTTTTGACAGTTGGTCAAATTTTAACTTTTTATTGAACTCTAATATTGGAAAATTTTCACAATTTGAAGTTGAAGGAGATGGTTTTGGCTCTCTTGAGTGAAATGAATGTTGATTTATCAGATGATGCAGTTGAAGGCATCTTGAACAAAGTAACAATCATGGTTTATATAAGCATTTGGTCTTTTGGTTTGACATTTACTCATTTAGTCTTCAGTTTTGAATTTTTGACTTTAGTTTTTGACCTTTTCCTCATTTGTTTGGTCAGACAATTTTAGATGCTGATCTGAATGGAGATGGAAAGATAGATATAGAAGAGTGGAAGACATTTATCTCAAAAAATCCATCCATTCTCAAGAATATGACACTTCCCCTTCTAAGGCAAGTTTTAATATTTTTGTTTTTAGATTTTTAACATAGTAAATATAAACCCTGACTCTAAAATCTTTTTTTTTTCCTTCTCGCACGACAGGGAGATCACTCAAGCGTTTCCAGACTTTGTGTTAAATACTCAAGTCCGAGATCTTGAAGTAGTAGTATAGGAAGCGACAAACTCGAGCCTCTACAAACTATTTTTATCGAGTATAATTTACTCTTGTCATTTTAGTTCATTAAGTTTAATGTTCTGCAAGTTTTATGCATTTCGGGTTTTTATTCCTCTGTAATGCTGGAGTGCGCCTAACGCGACACCAGATATGGCTTTGTCAAGCATCCTTGTTGGTCTAATGATTTATGATGTTGATTTAACCGACAACTCAATCTACTATTTGAGTGGTTGGTCTGGTTATGTCCGACAACAGTAGACAAATTATCTAATGTCGGTAGATTTAATATTGTTACTTGTGATGTGATGTTTCATACTAGATGTCTAGGCGTTCGATGATTCGGAAGTCAAGTGATCTGAGGTGTGGTCCGCTTATTACGCGTACCACATGTTAATTAGTCCGGATAGGACCACACGCGTATTATATGTGACCCCTTCGTCCTACATAAGGTCTACAAATGGCTTGAAGAGTTGAAGGAATCGTGTATACTTGATACTTTTGTACTCTACCATGTAGGATAAGCTATTAAGATATGATTAAAGCAATGAAGCATAATTAAAGGAGAAAATGCGGTCCAGTGTCCACATATGAGACTCACCTTTCATTAATGTTATATGATTCATGTTCATTGACTTCCAACCTCTTCATGCAAACCATCATATAAAGTTCCTGAATGATAATCAATTGATGCACAAGGGATAAGATGTTTAGAAGATATAAATCAGTTTCAAGGCAGGTATAAAATGAATCATACTCCATTCAGCGGAAACTGTTTCTACTATTAACCAAATGCCTTAAATGCTTTCAATATAGATGGAAAATGGGGATCTTGATGAGCGAAATGATTCATGAATTATTTGAAATTATGATCATATCAAGCAACTTTGATTAAATCATACCTTTTAGACAATCCAGCTTAGGTTGCCTTTATATGGTTGAAAGTGCAGATTTGAAGTTCTCAAGTTTCATGTACCCAGCTTTTAAATCAGTGTAACTTACTTGTATCGCTAGGCGGTTTGTTGGTTTATTGTATTGTGATTTGGAGTGTGAAAATATTTAGTGATAATCAACTCATAATCCCTACTATCAGCATATCACCATTCACTAATGACTACAGCATCTTCATGATAGCTCTCACTTAACAAAAGCTTGATACAGCATCTTCATGATAGCTCTCACTTAACAAAAGCTTGATGTTTATGTTATTACTTGGAGTGTGAAAATTGAAACAAAAAATATCTGCGATTTTGCCTAAGCTTCTTTGGAAGTATGAGATGTTAAAAATTTATAATTGAAAATCTGGAGGTGCGGGGAATCGAACCCCGTGCCTCTCGCATGCGAAGCGAGCGCTCTACCATATGAGCTACACCCCCAAGCTTTTTTGACATATGAAATACATTTTATATATAATATGTGTTTGTCTTATTTAATATGTCAAAACAGTTTATAGTTTGTTTGATGTTTTCTGTAACATAATATTTTTATCAATAAAAACAACTGTTAAGAGTATTAGAGTTGATGGGCCGTTAGTTTGCTAGTAGGCACTTACAATTTAGTAGTAGTAACTAGTAAAACATATTATATTTTCCATATATATAAATGTCAGTTATAATAATGTTTATTAAAATTTATTCAATTTTTTTTCACACCATGCTTTCTCGCATGCCCTAGATATTGTGGAGGAGACATGCTAGTACTCCCCAGGTCACTGCCACGAAGAGAATCCTTCATCAAGATCACCACATGTTAGCATCTCTCGAGTCTCGGATGCATGTTATTATTCTGCGTTTCTGGCACTATTATTTGTTACATATACAATCTGTGTCACCACAAGTTGATTTGATAGCGTCTGCAAGGCTTACTAACTAGACAAGTTAACATTTTTGGGACAGCATCAATGTTGTGGATGCATGACCAGCCAAAAAAGCACGATTCAAATAGCTACCACCAACAAAAGGACTTGCAGCCTAACAATATTATGATATGTAGTAAAGCCACAAGTGGTTGAGTTTGTCTTAAAAACCAGTGTCTCCTACTAGACCATCAATGCTCAACACCACGATGAGTATAATAAGAGATGATCTAGAATTTGAGCATCAGCTGGGATAGCTGGAGCCCTTGGTGGCACGCGCAACATGCATAGATACCAAGACGGATGTGTTACAGGCCAGAGACTGATGGGGTCATCAGCTCTACTTTAAGAATGGCTTTAGATCGGGGCATGCAAAAATCAGTAGAGTGACTGATAAAACTGAAAATCAAATCCGTCCGGGCAACTTATATCATGTTTGGTGCTTTGTTCTCCATATTTTAAAAGCAAGTTTAAATAGAAAACACTCATCAAATACAAAATGTCTTCTTATGCAATCAACCAACAAAGCGCCTAGCGATTCTCAACTCAAAGTTAGACACGCCATTGATGACTCTTATCTCTTCTTTTTACCACCCTTTCCAGATTTTGAAGGTCCAGCAGCATTTGAAGCAGATGCAGCAGCTTCTTGCTTCTTCAATCTACCAGGGTGTCTAGGAACCAATTCAGCAATACGAATCATCAGCTGTTTTTCTGCAATCATCAAAACAAACCGACACATAATTACAATATTTTATAATTATTTACAGAGCTACCATGTGGTGTGAGCATAGTAATAACAAGAACGAAAATATTATAAAATGGGAAACCTGAGAGAATTATGCTTACTTGATGAAATAAGGGGGTTGTGTGGACTCCCATCTGGTCTTTTCAGCAAAACCCTCACCCTCCCGACTTGCATGAAATCCCTTGGATATGCCTTATCGATCTTTAAAACCATTACAAAAGTTTAGAAATACAAAATGATCAAAGTAAATATCAAAAACCAGTCCCTGAATGCAAATTCATATGCATAACATGATATTCAAAGCTAAAATTTGGAACATTAGGTGAGATTTAGCCATTCTTATATACAAATCTAACTAATTATCCAAATAAGCTTATAATAGAAGTGAAAGTATGATTCTTTTGTTGGAATGAATGGAGTATGTAATAAAAACTTGGTAAAGTCTATTGAAAGAAAAGAAAAAACCTCAATAGCAAAAGGAATTTTGAGGTGGCCACAACAATCGCCGATTTCCAAAGCTGTAGGGTTTTCACAAGCTTTGGTTGCAGAGATTCTTCTACCTTCCGCAATAGTCTTCTTTGAGTTTATGTAAACAGGGTATATTATATTCCATGTTTTGAAGTTTGGTGTGCCTCCATCCATCATTCCTGTTAATTACCCTAAAATTTAAGTCCGTGTATTTCGATAGACAGTGAATGTGTTATATATGAAAACGGTGAGAAATGCGTCTATCATCTACCTGATGTCTTTGGATGATCACAGCGTTGACTGAGATGGTGGTTTTGATTGATTCACCGGCAAGAAGATCAAAGTAGACAGTATCTGCAGAAATAGAAATCTTGGGAGGGAATAGATGCGATCAGCATTGAAAGTGCAACATCTATAAATAAACACCAAAAACATACTAACCACTATATTCCACGTTCATCCTAAGAAAAAAAGATATGGCAATGACTTATATATGCTCAATTATATTAGCAAAGTTTAAGCATTCTAATATGTTAATTGCTATACCACATACAAACATAAAGATGAATACACACACAAACATTCACTTTCAAAGACAACTTTTAACTTTATGAAGCAAATTACAATAAATGCATTGGGCCACCACCCTCTCACTTCCTCGGTTTAATGTATAATTAATTCATACATATACAGAAAGATGTCATCTCTAGTTATAGGTCACATGTTAAGAACTAGATACACATACCATAATTTCTACTCTTATCTTCCAACCCTTACATTGTGTTCTCGAGTCCTTTTAAGGAGTGAATGGAAGGAAGTGGGAGGAAACCGAAAAAGAAAGTGTGTTCCAACTTTCTTTGCTCTTCCTTACAACTCGGGAAGTCGAGGAACACATAAATCTTTAATTTCTTTTCCTTTCCTTAGTACTTGAGAGCATGAAACTACATTATATCTTTTCATTTCCCTCTCTTCTTTTCTCTCCGTAATTCTCTGTACTTTCTTTTCTTTCATTTAGTAAACTCAGTAACATAGCTTTAAACTTGTGCAAGACTCACAAAAGGTAGAGAGAAATTAGTAACTATTGTTGATTGTTTCAATATCACATTGAAAGATTAATACATGCCATTGAGGCCATCACATAACACATCTGTTGTTAATATTAGTCTTTCAAATCATCATCTTAAACTAAGGTAAATGGTTATATACATAAAATATTTTCCTCCATAAATCAACAATTTCTTGTTCGTATAACTTAAATGTAAATGCCCCTACATAAACCATCAGCAAACATTAAGAAATCACGCTAAATAGCTATCAATCAAGCAAAACTAGCACCCTCAGCAACCAGTGGCGGAACTAGAAATTTTTTCCTAGGGGGTCACTAATTTTTGGTGATTAGATATAACATCAAATTTTCCGGGTCAGCCGATCGAGTTAGGTTGCTTCGGGTCGGGTCGGACTAGATTGAACCAACTTTGCAAGTCATTATTAAACCTCTAAATATGATCATATCTAAGGATAAGAAAATTTTTGAAAGATTGAACCAATTTTCAAGTCGGGTTGAGCTGGTTCAAGTTTTTATTAGAACCACTAGAATTAATAACCAGAATTAATAACTATAATCACTATAATTTCAACCAAAAGCATGAATAACAATTAAAGAACCCTATAATAACACGAATGAAAAAAACACACACTCAAGATTGTTAAACCAAAAAATAGTTTTCACAAGTGATATCACCAAGTAACCTTAAGCTACTTTGCTCTTTAACACACTGCCTTGATCTAACAAGGCTTAAACCAATACAAGTTTGTATACTTAGAAGAACACACTTCTTATTAAACTTGATAAATAAAAAACATACTAAAAGAGAGTTCAACCTAGATCTATATATAAAGAAAACAAACGTGACTTACACGGGATAAACTTAAAATTCAAACTAACAGATAAAGATAAGCTAAATTATTAAAATATAAACTAAGACTTTTAAATATTATCTATTAACTCCTCCATCCACCCTTGAGATTTCCCATACTGCGCTTAATGACCATGTTTTGCAAATACCGCTTATTTGAACAAAGAACAACGAAAAGCAATGCAAATCTATTATCTAGGGGTTGATTCTTCTATTCTAGACACAAATAAACAAACAGAGTAGGGCTTGAAGTCTTGAACACAATCTAGAAAACTAACCTTGAATGGAGGATCCGCTATGTAAGGAGCCAGAGCTTGGAAGTCGCCGCCACCGGATCCTGGAGGTCTCGAAGATACTCAACAACAATGGTGATGGTCGATTGGGTTGGGGGAGGCTGAGATTGCAATCAATTTTTATGAGGGGAGGGTTTCTTTAGATTAGGGTTTAAATGTAGAAGACATTTAAGGGTAAAATGGTAATTTTAAGTATTAAAAAGAAGTGTAAAAAATGACCCCTTGCAAGGCTCGAACTCACGACCGAAGGTGAGTGTAGAGTTTAACAGGCGCGCGACCACTGAACCAACTTCAAGAACCTGTCAATATTTAAAACTTAATGATACTAAAGGGTTCACCACCTAAAAAACGCGTAAATTTTCGGTATTATACGATACATTACCCGCTCAAAAATCAATGGGGTCACTTGACCCCATACCGTCAGCTGTAGTTCCGCCCCTGTCAGCAACAACAAAAAGTTCATTTTTCTTACATCGGATAAACCAATTAAATGAACTCATGAACATAGAAAAAACAAAAAAAAAAAACTCGAATTAAATCATTAAACTAGTGTAATTCATCCATGAGAGGTGAGAAAATGGATCTATTGTCCATCTGATGTAGTTGTATTAATCGAATATTACGATACAATAGAAAACCCTAGATCATAATTCAGAAAACATAAGCAGGGGAATTCAAGTATTGTAAAAGGAAATCGAAAGAAGAGATGGAGAAATAGAACAGTATGTATACCTGTAATCGATCGATGCAGATGGCGGATGCAAGTGATCGACGGTGTTGAGAATTTACGGGCAAACGGAAGTTTAAGGATCTTAAGGAACTCAAGTTAACAGGACAGAGGAACTGGAAGACTACAAAAACCCACTTTCAACTTACATGTTCAAAAGCCCAAATAATGTATTGGGCCAACCCAATAATTTAGGTATATTTTGTCACTTTAAAAAATATTAAAAGATTTATAAAGATTCTATATGTTTTCAAAATATAAAGATGAATAGTAATATTTACTCACAACAATCCCTATAAATTATCATGTAAAACATACACTCACATAACAATTGGAAACCTTTTTGTTCCTTATTATTATTATTTTTCTTTTTTGGAGGGGTGATGGGGTTGGGTGGGATTAACAAACAATCAATCTCAGATGATATTTCATCACACTTACGAATAAATGTACATATACCGACTTACAAAAGATGCAAATGGAAGCAGACTATATTATTTTGGTAACTTGTCATATTCTAGAAAATCATTGATTGGAAAAGAAAAAACTGGAACAACGCACAAAAAAGATGGAAGCATTCCTAAAATATAGTAAGCACAACTATATGAACACCATGTTTGCACTGTCATTGTAACATCTCGTATTTTATTGAGGTTTAAAATTTTTTTTTATATATAATAATAATAATACCTAACAAATAATAATTAATAATAATAATAATAATAATAATAATAATAATAATAATAATAATAATTAATAATAATAATAATAATAATAATAATAATAAAATTTACAATGACTTTAAAGTAAATTGCAGGGGGTAGTTTTGAAATTTTTAAAACTTAAAAATTTAGTTTTAATACAAAATATTAAACTCACAAAATGCAGGGACCATTTGTGTAAATATGGAATTTACACCCAAACCCCCGGCCCCCTTTTCTTCCCCGCATTTCCGGCGACCGGAAGGTCGGCCGGCCGGCAGCGGCTCCGGCAAGCCCGAAAGGCCACCAAATCCGGTCATTTGGACCCCAAAATGCACCAACACGATCGTGGGGCCATTGTGGACCCGACAACACCCATTAATTCGAACAAAAATCATCCGTAATACGCGTAATGGACCACTAATCGCACCACAAAAATTTACCTAACCAAAACCACTCAAAAATAAAAAATTACATAAATTAAACATATACATACGATCATCAAGTCGTTTCTAATAAATCACAAACTTCAATTTCATTCAAAACAAACCCGAACACCACCCTCGAACACATTCTAAAACGCGAACATGCAACTCAATATTAAACCCAATTCCGAGCAATTTTTTTTTAAATTAATAAGGGGCTTTGGTTCCTAATGATCATACGAAGCTTCCACTCAAATTAATTTCATTATAATGATCGTTTGAGCACCATTCGATTCATACCTTGTCGCGATCGTTTCTTGACAAGTTCAGCATCACAATCGAACTCGATATAGGTAATTAAACACATGGAAACACTTGATTTTATACGAGGGACAAAAGCCCTATGAAATCATGCACTATCAGTGCCGAATTCGAGCTCAATTGAACCAGGTTCGAACCTAGGGCTCGAATTGGGTAGTTGGGGTTGGATAATTGTGTTTAAATTAAATTGAAACGGGCTCATATCGCAGTTGTGGACTTGGTCCACTGGTTTGGGCGCCCCATTTACTAGGGGAGGTCCCGGGTTCGACCCCGGCAACCCCCCCCCCCCTTTTCCTCCTTTTTCTTTTCTAATTTTTTTTTATTATTTATTTAACCCTTTAAAATTCTGAAAAAAATTTCTAAAATTATTTTAAAAATCACAGAATTTATTTAAATTTTTGTTTAATTAATTAGTAACTAAATAAATTTTTATAAAATACTTTTG
>BJCN01320524.1:0-13046 GCA_018326445.1 Flaveria brownii
GCTATGTGTTGTATGATTTATTGTATGATGCCTTGCTAGCGATATGGCTTTTTTGGTATTCTGTATGCTATGTGTTGGATGATTTAGTGTTTGTTGTCTTGATATTTGTATGCCTTTTGATACCGAGTCGGGGGTCTCTTTGGAAGCGGTCTCTCTACCTAACAAGATAGAGGAAAGACTCGCCTACACCTACCCTCCCCAGACCCTGCTCTTGAGTGGGATATACTGGGTTTGTTTGTTTGTTTGTTTGTTTGTTCTATTATGTGTTTGCTGACTATTTGTGATTTATTTCGCTGCATCGCGCGGGTCCCTTACTAGTATATCTATAACATATAATCTATAACATATAATAAAAAAATATTTTTCTAAAACACGTGTCACCATTCTAACATATTAAAGGACACGTGTCATCATTCTAACATATCAAAGGACACGTGTCATCATTCTAACATATCAAAGGACACGTGTCATCATTATAGCATATCAAAAAAACTATTTTCCGGTCTCTCTCTCATTATAAATAAATATAAAAATTTTAAAAACAATCAATTTGACTTTCTTTTTTTACGAAAATATATTAAAACAAATATATTTATATTTGTGTTTATTACCACTCTCATATTAAATGATAATTATTATAAATAAGTAAACTAAACTACTAAGCAGTTAAAATATAAATATTATTATTTTAATAATTTTTAATTTTATTATTTGTTATAACTTTTAAATACTCATTATATTTTTATTCCACCAACGACTAATAACATCTAGAAAATAAAATATTACAAAACTAATGGTTTTCATATTTTTTATTTATTCCACTAATGTGATACATAGGCTCTAACCTTGTAGTTTAATAAAACAAGATTTTAAGAATCACACAATATTCTTTTAAACCATCAATCTGACATGTGGCACGCTCTTACACCGGCTATCTTTTCAAATCTCGCCTAAATCTTGACCCGTATTATCTTTTCACACGGACCTTTTTATCCATGATAGTACCCAGTTAGTTATCTGATCCCCTCTTCTTTCACACAGAAAACTCTAGTCAAAACACCTCTTCCATCTTCGTTGTTATGCAATCCTTCTAACCAGGTATTCTTCTTCCCCTAATATTTCATTATTCTTCCTAAACCACAAATCTCTAACTGAATTGATGTGGCTGAACTTTGACTTCCTTTTCATGATCTTCGTAAACCCTAACTGACCATTTGTCTAAACAGCCTTGCGAATCTGCTTCCTCACATTGCTTATTCATCTGGCGCTTGTAAATCTATGTGTATAGAATGGTATGTGTATAGAATGATATTATTAGGAACAGGGTTCGTCGATTTGTGTTTGATTAATTTAATTTTGATTTTTGTACATTGGTTTCTACTATGATTTCAATTTGCAAGTTTGAACATGGATTTCATGGAATTGAGTATTCATAAATGACGTGATTGAATTAGATTATCTTTGTTTTTTGTTGATTTAGTGAGGTATATTTTGTGTACCTATTTAATCTTCAAGCACTCATATTAACGGCGGCAATACAAAAGTCTTACAAGTAGTAATTTGGTTTTCTTAAAGAGTTACAGGGCAACTCCATTAGAAAAAGCTTAGATTTTTTTATTTACTTTAAGCTACCCTAGAAGATGACCTCACATTTTGTTGGTCAATGTTACTTAGGGCTTGAAGGTACACATCAGATCTTTGTAGGAAACTTGACCTTTATAAATGTGAGACGTGGTTACTGATTTCATTTAGTATGAGTTGGAATAAATGTAACTTAATGAATACTTCTTTCAAGTTGATAACTCTTTTTGCATTGAAAATGAATAGACACAAAAAAGTGTTGATAAGTGTAGACTTGACTAAGTATTATATATCACCATGTTATGGTAGTAGCTTAACCATCCCCTCTTAGTCTCCAGGCCACTTTTTGCTGCATGATACAAAACAGATCAAACATGAGGACTTGAATAATTTTATTACCAATAGTAAAATAAAAGAAACTTTGATAACAAATTAAAAGATAGGACCCCTTGTCCCTTTACCATTCATTATCCTCCATATATATAATACAATTACATGTCTATCTATGGTAAACATAAATTACAAAATAAATACAAGGTCAAACTATGACAATTATCACGCCTAAATTATCTCGGCTATTACACCCCCGCAGTCGAAACGGGAGGCGAACGGATGCTTAGAGTGGACCGAAAATCTTCAAATAGAACCTGAGGTAGTCCTTTGGTAAAAATATCAGTGATTTGATACCGTGATGGGACATGTAAAATGCGGACCTCTCCTCGCTGAACCTGTTCACGTACAAAATGGATGTCCAGCTCAATATGCTTGGTCCTCTGATGTTGAACCGGGTTACCAGATAAGTATATGGCACTGACATTGTCACAATATACAAGGGTAGCCCGGGTCAAAGGAAGAACCAACTCTATTAAGAGATTACGCAACCAGCAGGTCTCAGCAACGACGTTGGCAACCCCACGGTACTCTGCTTCTGCGCTGGAACGAGAGATCGTGGGTTGCCGTTTAGAGGACCAAGAGATCAGATTGTCTCCCAGATAGATGCAATAGCCACTAGTGGAGCGTCTAGTGTCCGGACAACCAGCTTAATCGGCGTCCGTGTAGGAGATGAGAGATGGCGTAGCAGAGGACGGTCCAAGTGTTAGATCGAAAGAAGATGCGCCTTGAATATATCTGATAATTCTCTTCAGAGCATTCCAGTGGTCAGCGTGGGGCGCATGCATATGCATGCAAACCTGTTGTACCGCATAGGTAATATCCGGACGGGTGAAGGTTAGATACTGTAATGCACCGGCCAGACTGCGGTACAGAATGGGATCCTAAAATGGTTCACCTGAAGTTGCACTGAGTTTTGCATTTGTATCCACAGGAGTAGCAACCGGATTACACGATTGCATTCCCGCACGAGCAATAATATCCATAGCATAAGACTTTTGGGATAAGAACATAGTATTCTTTGTTCTAGAGATGGAGATGCCCAGAAAATAACTGAGAGAGCCCAAGTCCTTCATGGCAAATTCATGCGAGAGACGAGCCATGAGAGTAGTGCGAAGCTAATCCGAAGAGGTGACCAACATGATGTCATCGACATATAATAATAAAAATGCTGTGTCAGTGCCATGATGATAGGTGAACAATGACGAGTCACATCTACTGTTACGGAACCCCAAAGTGAGCACATAATCCGTAAATCTTTGGTACCATGCCCGAGGTGCTTGTTTGAGCCCGTATAATGATTTCTTCAAGAGACAAACATGATCAGGGTATTGGGAGTTTCGAAACCCCATTGGTTGATACATGTAGACAGTTTCATTTAAATTTCCATGTAGAAATGCATTTGTGACGACTAATTGATGAACTGACCAACTCCGAGACAACGCAATAGACAAAACTGTCCGAATAGTGGCCGGTTTAACAACCGGACTGAATGTCTCACCACAGTCTATCCTAACCTGTTGCAATCGCCCGTCACACACTAAACGAGCTTTATATCTTTCTAGAGTGCCATCGGACCTGTATTTATGCTTAAACAACCACATGCTACGTATTATATTCATGTCAGATGAACGAGGTACCAACTCCCAAGTTCGATTTCTAATTAAAGCATTAAACTCAGTAGTCATAGCGTCAAACCATACCGGGTTGTTTAAGGTGTCGGTGGGGGGTTTTTGGTATAGGTTCAATGGTGGTGTTGGTGGACGTGGTGTTTAGGTTTAAAGGGTGTTTGGGTTTAAAAATACCACTCATTGAGCGGGTATGAATAGTGCGGTTGGGTGGTGGTGCGGTAGTGTGGTTAGTAGGGGCAGGTTGAGGGTGGTCAGTAGCGGGAGGGGACGGTGGTGGGTTAGGTGAGGTATTGGAGGGTCCGGGTGATAGTGGGTCGGGTTGGTGGTTAATGGGCTGCTGAGGGGAGGTAGTAGTTGGTGCTATTGGGCTTGGTGAAGTAGTATGGTGGGGCTGTGGGCTGGACGCTGTTTGGGGTGGGACTGGGCCGGAGGCTTGTGGGCTGGTGAGATGAGGGCATAAGTGATGTGGGAAGGGTGGGTCAGACAAGAAATCATAGGTTGGTTTAGGTCTGATGGCTTGGGCAAAAGGGAAAGTGGTCTCGTCAAACGCTATGTGCCTTGAAATAATGAGCTGTTTAGGCTGTAAGTCTAGGCAACGGTAGCCTCTGTGCGTAGGCGGATATCCAAGGAAGACACAAGGGCGGGAACGATTTTCAAGTTTATGTATTGTGGTGGACGGGTGTAGGGGATAGCAAAGGCAACCGAAGACACGAAGATGGTCATAGGTTGGGGTGGAGCGATAGAGGAGTTCGGTGGGGGTTTTATTTTGTTTAAGTTTGGTAGGCAATATGCCAAAAATAGGTCGGGAGGGAGGCATGGGCAAGGAGGGTTCAGATCATGTTGTTGATGTTCCGGATTTGTCGTTCGGCTTTGCCATTTTGAGAGGAAGTATAAGGGCAAGAGAGACGGTAAAGAATACCGTTGGTGGTGAAAAAATTTTGGAAGGATGAGTTGACATATTCGCGACCATTGTCGCATTATAGAGTTTTTATGGTGCGTTCAAATTGGGTTTTTATTTGGGATGCAAATGCGGAAAAAATGGGAAACGCATTTGATTTATTTGTAATTGGGAAAGTCCACAAAAAATTAGTGTAGTCGTCTAAAAATAAAACATGGTATTTATGACCTGACGAACTAATAATTGGGGACGTCCAAACATCGCTGTGAATAATATCAAATGGTAAAGATGTAAAATTATTGAAAGCAAAGAAAGGGAGTCTAATACTTTTACCAAAAATACAAGACTGGCATACATTATTAGGAAATTTATTAAAAGAAATTGAACTAGCAGTTTATAAGGAATTTAAAGACGAACGTCTTGGGTGGCCAAGACGGTGATGCCAGACTTAAGCAGAAATAGCAGCAAATGCAAGGGGTTGAGAGGAGGAGGACCCGAGCACCAGAGGGTATAAGTCACCGCTGCTGTTGCATCTGAGCAGGGGGTTCTTGGTCTTGTAGTCCTTCACAAGAAAACCAAAAGGATCAAACTCAACAGACACAAAATTATCCGTTGTAAATCTACGCACAGATATTAAATTTTTGACGAGTTTGGGTGAATAAAGGACATTTCTAAGTATAAAAGGTTGGAAGGGTTTAGGTAGGTATTTGGTGCCTTGTCAAAGCACCGATATGGTATCCCCATTACCTACTATAATATTTTGATCAATGCTAGAATTAGAAAAAGAATGGTAGTCACCTGATTCATGCGACATAGTGGATGATGCTCCTGTATCCATGTACTGGGTCGGATCCTGCAGGGACATGGTATACAATACATTGCCTGTTCTATATCAGTTGGGCTATAGGCAGCAGTGTGGGCTTGATGAGGTTTGGGCCCGAGAAGACCTTGGGCTGAAGTAGAAGATGTGGAGTTGGGCTTATTAGAGGTGGTGGGATATGGGCAAGGTGGGGTGGGCCAAAATTGTTGTGGGTTAAAATAAGATTGTTGGGCCGGCCATTATGGTGTCCAGGGTGAAAAATACGGTGGAGGCCAGTAGCTTTGGTTGGAAGGATAGCGGCCACGTCCGAATGAACTACGACCACAACCGCGTCCTCGGGAGTAGGACAGGTCGTTGGGAGGTGGGTTTCGGTGATTGTCGGATGGTGGGTTTCGGTTGGTTTGAGTGGTGAGGGCCGTGGAAGTGGATTTGGAGGAGTGAAGGGCCTGCTCGTTTTTCCGCTGTTCAACCTCAATAATCTTGGAGCGAGCCTTATAAAAACTTGGTAAAGGTTCTTGAGCAGAAAGAAGGGTGGCAATGCTTTCATATTGGGGATTGAGACCGGCGATTAATTGGAGTACTAGTCGGTCATTGGTGACAGGGGAGTCAACATTTGCGAGTTGGTCAGCAATCGTCTTGAGCTCTTGACAATATGCAGAGACATTTGGGAAGGCGTCAAGGCGGGTGTTGGCAAACTTATTTAGAAGGTGAATGGCCCGGGCAGATTTGTTATCCTGAAAGAGGTCTTCGATGGCGGTCCATGCTTCATGAGCGGTGAAGGTTTTGTTGATGACGGTGTGTAGGAGATCGCTGGAAACGGTGTTGTAGATCCATTGTAGGACAATGGCATCTAATCGTTCCCATTCCTCAGCCTTGGCAGAGGCTTCGGCTGATGATAAAGGGAGAGTTTCAGTGGTGTGTGGTGGGGATAGGTGATCGTGAACGAGAAAAGCTTTGCAATGGATGCGAAACAGGGTCGTCCAAGAACTGTACTGAGATGATTCTATTTCCAGCAGAATGGGAATGTAGTTCTTAATGTTCGACACGGTGGTAGCGGGGTGGATTTTTGATTCAAGGGTGAAAGAGGGTAAGGCAGGGGACTTGGGTTGTTCATCGGCCATTGATAGAGAAGGGGTGGAAGGTAACCGGTGATAGATTGTAGGTGACAGAAGGATGTTTAGGAGAAGAAAGTTGGCGACAGAATGTAGGTGGCAGGAGAATGTTTAGAAGAAGGTTCCCTGGTCATGATACCATAAAAGATAGGACCCCTTGTCCCTTTACCATTCATTATCCTCCATATATATAATACAATTACGTGTTTATCTATGGTAAACATAAATTACAAAATAAATACAAGGTCAAACTATGACAATTATCACGTCTAAATTATCTCGGCTATTAGAGAGTTTTAATGTTTTAAATAGTTATTTTTTTATTTTAGATGATTAGGTGTTTAGGGATTAAGGAATATAGAACCTTTAATTATAGCTTATGATTTATGAACTTTTGAATAGGAGTTTTGAATTTTGATTAAATCCCGACCCGATCCGGACCGAGGAATTTATTATATAACAACACCCAAACGAACAACAAATTTCCACCCCCATCGAAAATAAATTTCGGGTCCGTCACTGAATATAATTATCAAATTTAGTAGTAATTCATTGTATCTTATATCATGTATCTTGATCTATTTCTAGTGTATATATTCTCAACAGTACAATGAAATGATTAAGGGATAATTTCGATATTTTATATGGTATCAAAGCAATCCTAGCTCTGCCTTGTCTTCTTTTTCTTTTTTGTCTCCTCTTTCTCGGATCATCAGGATGCCCGAAAAGACGATGTCACCGGAAAATCCAACACCATCTGTTCTTTCTGTATGGTTACAAATGTCAAAAATAAGGTTCATGTCCTTGATGGAACGTAACTTATTCTCCAGCTTGTTTGTAGCTTGTTAATTGAGTTTGACATGGTAGCATCCGTCATCAACTAAAGCCTTCTAACATGAGATATCGCATGTAGAGTATATGCTTCAGCTCAACCAACATCAACAAACTACAAGAGAAACCTCGTCATCTCCATCCATGGTTGTTGCCGCCACCCACGATCCACCAACTGCCCCTAACCGACGCCCTAACCTAATCATGACGGACCTTAATTTCAATAATGTTAGTGCTTCCTAAATTTCAACATGCCAACCAGAGCCCTTGAGGCCAAAGATATATATGTTTGTTTACCAAAGATAATTATGGTTCAATCGAATTTGACACATTTAATTATTCTGTGAAGGATTTCAAAAATGAAGAGATCTTGACCTGACTATTAGTTCACGATGAACTAGCCCTCATGGATTTTTAGTTTCTATAAATAATTCCTAAGTAATAAACATATAGCAGGAAGATTTCCTAGATTATTAGTTAAATAATATCATGGTCAAATAACAAGTATAGGGTTTGTTGGTGGTGTCTAACTTATGTTTACTAATCAAGTCTCATTGAATCCCCTACGCACCATACTAGGTTTATCTTGTGTCCTAGTGTTTGACTACGTTCTGAAGAAAGTTTCTAAGCAAAGAGACTATCTAGTCTACAAACTACAATATATTCTAACAAGTTATACTAAATAAATAAATGAATCAAATTAATCCATTACGTGTACTGTGTACACACTTACGGGATTGGGCCAACATAGTGAAAGAAGTGGCTATTGGGCCTACTCTAGCCCACTAACTTATGAGAGTTCAAATACACACCAAGTCTATTATAAAGGTCGGCTACGCTCAATAACTTTCCTTAACTAAGCTACAAGTATGTCCTAAGAAACGTTTTAAATATAAATCTATTTATTGCTGTTTTTTTTAGTTTTAATCATAAAGAAAATAAACATTATAGGATTAATTCTGATACAAGTTGTCAAAAGAGATGGAGAAATGAGAATAGGGGAAAAAACCAACGGTTTGGAATCAGGATTATATAAAACTAGCAGGAACCCCGCGCGTTGCGGCGGATTTTATTAATATCATGTCATTATGCACAGAATCCTCAAGTCATGTTATGGTGTGAAAGAACATCAACTATAGATACAATTAAAATATAGAAAAAAATATTAGGGGGAAAACTCATCCGCTTGTGAAGTTCACTCTCGAAAGCAATGCCACCAAAAAGTATCAAGTCTTGTTCAATTTCTTCGGTTGCTTCGTCAATCAAATCACCACCATCTGCAGTAACCGATTTTTTCGGTTTGGCAAATTTTTGATGTTAAACAATTTAGTATACAATCAAATATTCTAGAATTCACACCCCACAAAAATATTGTTTGAAATTGAAGTAGAATTAAACAATTTAAAAGTTACTCAAACACTCATAAAATTGTTTATGAGTTTTGTTGAAATGTTTTTAGTAACTTATCCTAACCACCTCCTTGGGGTTGAACAACCATATCTGAGAATGCAGGTAAAAGAGTTCCATTAATGTGCAGGAAGGGGTCTCACTTTAAGGACTTGTGTTTCTATAGATGTTGGTAAGCTATTTGACTCTGTGTAAACATCCATATTGCATAAAATTAAAGACCATACTAATACATTATTCCCCTAATAAACTAATAACGTAAAGCAATAAAAACATAAAGAAAACCTGGAATGTAGAAGCAGGAGTTGGGAAATGCTATTCAATTGCTGCTACAAATATAACTAATTGACTGTACCAATGCAACCCGTTACATATCAAGCAACTGATAATCATAGACATCATGTAGCCATATCCTCATATTGTTACGGGCACAACCATTCATAGAAACCAAAATAGAAAACAGATGAGTGTTTATGCCACCCAGTGCCTTCCCTGCTTTTTTATTCCACAAACAAAACGGTCTAAGCATTTACCAAATTAACAATTCAACTTTGCACAATGAAAAGTTAAAATCCCTATTTCATTTAAACAACTACATGGCTAAGATATTAAAACACACGTGGAGTACTTTTTAATTCATAATTAGCTACTTATTGCTTTACCTATATGCATTCCTTGCATCCTTATTCCATAATGAAGTGGTCTAAGCACTTATCAAACTAAAAATCCAACTCTGCCCGGTGAAAAGTTAAATATGCCTATCTCATCTGAGTAGCAACAAGGCTAAGATATTGCAACACATGTGGATAATTACAAATGATAAAAAAGGGTTTTAGTTTGATGGTGTGTTGGGAATAAGATATGAAAATTCAAAGGATAGATGTTAAGCTCTAAGGTAGCCCAACCATGTGAACTTAACAACCGTAGTCACGTGGTGTGGTTACTAACCAATTCTTGAAGGTGACTTGCGAGATTTCACGACAAACTATAATGTCTTTTAATTTTTTTAAATTAATTTTAGAAAGAAATTGTATATGGGTGGTTAATAGCATTTTTAGAAGTAAGGACAGTGAAAGGTTGATATGGTTTATATTATAGCTGCATATAATAAAACAATAATGAGCATTACTTCAATCCTCCAAATGTACCAACTTATATAGAAACCTAAAAATAGTTATGCAAAAAAGAGGGATTTTATGAAATCTATAGTTTTACCTGCTTTATGGTAGGTCTGTCTTCTCAAAGCTCTGATTTGTAAACTGAGCTGATAAGGTTTCTTAATACCTAAAGTAAATTAAGGCGTACTTTGAGAGTCAATTAGCTAATCATGTCCATAATACCTACCATAGATTAAAGCCTACCAGGTGACTCAACAGATAGAAACACATAAAAATGAACAGTTTCAGTGTGTGGGCTTCCATTCACAACATAAAGGATCAATCTCATGTAACCCCAAAACCAATATAACATTGCAAATAAGCATAAACTCCTGTCCAATACACACATAACAAGATTCAAATTTAGTATGGTATCTATTGTATATGACAACTTATCTTTCAAAGTTCAAAGTTACCATACCCTATGACATTTTTTATGACATACAAATTCAACCTTAATTCAAAATAAAACAAATTACTTATTTCTTTTTAAATCCACCAACTTGAGCGATAAGCAACTAAAAAGATAAAAATTCAAGAATAAGGCATTATTACATATGATGAAAACTAAACAAAGTGGTAGAATGATTGATGTTTTCACACGCTACCTTGAATAAAACACAAGACACCTCTACCGGCCGTTTTACCACTTTTCCCTTTCACCGATCTGACTTAGAGGAACCTTGCTTAACAAATTAACCTGTTAAAATATGCAGCCAAAATGCCAAAATGTAGCTAAAAGATGTAGTCAAATGGCATTTAAGTTTACAATTGGATATGTATATCAATTTATGACCAGATCAATTTATGATCAGTTCACCTTATGATCAATTGAGCTTGTGAGCAGGTCCCTTTATGATAAATTGAGTTCATTGCCAAGTCAGTTTTGGAGCAGATCCACCTATGACCAGTTGAGTTTATGAACATAACGAAGTTTGTGACCAATGAAGTTATGACCATAATACAGGTTCTCACATAAACTCAGCAGTTGAGTCAACAAAATTCCAATGTATCTTTCAAAAGCAAAATAATGAAGTCAAGTGTTCCTTATTAGAGAAGGTAGGTATGTTTAAATTTGTGTCTGATTTGTTGTCAATTAATAAACCAACAAGTAGTTTATGAAAAATGGATTTGATTTTGACTTGTTGATTATTTATAGTAAAGATTATTAGATTTGGATAATAAAAAAGGGACTTGTAAATTCATTTATTAATGAACCCCTGATGGGGTTACACCTTAAAGACACATGGGAAAACACCTTAAAATACACTAATTTAAAGACACATGAGAATACATAAGATAGCTTAGAACCCCTGATGGGGTTACAAAAGCACACACATATACGGGCAATGTTTGGTTTTGCATTTTATAAACGATTATTCGATTATCTAACCATAAATATAATGATCTGGCACGTTCAATTCATAGCATCACTTTTTATGTTCAAATAAACAACCATCAAGTCTAAGTTGTTACTACGTAAAATCTAAAATCAAATAATCTAAAAGTGCAAGTAACCTGATTTTTTAGATATCCATTACAAACGACATCAAAGCAGCTTCACACGTTAAATCTATAAATGAACCTGCAGTTCTAGTAGAATCTAGACATATCACCAATATTTTATAACACTTAGGACTTGATCTTGACATTAGTACTTAACTACAAGTCAACCCTTTGATGATTAGCAAATTAATTTCACTTAATCTCACAAATGAAGTGCTCCCTTATTTATATAATGCAGGTGTTTAAACTTATCTTTGTGATTTGCTGTAAAATAACAAGTCAACAAGTGTTATAATGAATTTTTTTCCACTTTATGATTATTTCAAGTAAAGATAACAACGTTTGGTCAATACTCTAGCCTGAGTTACAATAATCATCTATGATTTATTAACAGTTTCTCATCTTTCACTTTAATGCAAGTTGCTATACATATTTTTGGTTTCTCAAAGGAAACTTTGGTCAAATAAGTTGTTTTAATGTTGTTATGCCATGTACAAATGCCATCAGTTGATCACAAGTATAATTATAAATTGTTTTGAGTTAAGAAATTAGATGCCAACACTTCAGTCTCCAATTTGTTGGATAATGTCATACTGTCATAGACCTTGTAAGATTGCCCCATCCATCATATCATATCTATCCTTATTAATTCAATTTTGTAATGGACAGAACTTGTTTATCCAACGAAAATACGATCTTTAGAAATGAACCAAACTTCCAAAATATTTTATCTAACACCTACTTCTAGAAGTCATGGAGTAACATTATTTACCCAGTATATCAATTTATTATTAAATTATGAAAGTTGGATTCCCAAACGAAGACTAGACATTGTTTATCTTCTTGTAATGGAAATTTAAAGTTATGTGACGTTGTATGTAGCTTGTAAGCTTACTTATCATTCACTGCTTTCTACAAATAGCATGGTGTCCAATGGAAAAAAGAAAACAGCCTCTAGGAGTTGTGCCTGGTGACCTAAAGTGCAGTCCAAATGCATAGACCATGATAGTGAAATAATCAAATGTTTTATCAGTCACACACACACAGAACCATGATATGCAACTCATATATAATCTTAAAAATCATATTCAGATTGTTGCTACCAAAATTCTATGCCGAACAAAGAAAACAAACCAAAATGCATCACAATAGTAAAGCTAGGTAAAGACATGTGACAGAAAAAGAGCATATATTTGGCACCTGAGACAAAAAAATCCCGACAGTAGTAGCGGCTCTGATTGAAGGTCGCCGATGTATGAAATCAATCTAAAACTGAAGTAAATAAATACATGATCATGTATTTAAGAAAATAAATACTACGTATGCCTTAACTCGAATATACTATGATAGGCTACTTTTTTATAATTTATATATTCTCATGTATGTTCCTATATGTTTGTTTATCTATTAAATGAATGAAAACTAACAAGTATATTTTCTAAATGAGCGAACATGAACAAGAAATTTGTTCGCTTAAGTATTCATGTTTGTTTGTTTGTACGGTTAAGCTTAAACGAACAAACAAAAACAAACAAGTCTGTGTTCGTATTGTACAATTCATTTACAACCCTAGTGACTATTACCATAACAAGACCTCGTATCAATAGACTGGAAAGACCCTAGATATAGTTTCGTAATTTATATTAGTAGATCGTAAGATATACTTACCACAGTAACATGATGGTTAAAGTGTCTCTCAATTTTTGTCATAAT